>BQNB010147812.1:0-13213 GCA_026074375.1 Tanacetum coccineum
TAACGGTTTTTACCGATTGTCAGCATAGCTTTTCTGGCGATCTCATGCAGCTTTGAGTGTTTCCTTGATCTGGACAATCTTGTCAGTAGTCTCCTAGATGATATCCGGTCCAATAAGCTTGCTTTCTCCAACTTCTGCCCAAGCAATGGGTATTCTACATTTCTGTTAGGATCTAAAACTAGATAAATCTTCTAGCCTTCGTGATTGTATAGTACTTATGTAATCACAAGTATATACGTGAGAGACTCTAACAATTGTTTTAGCAGAAACTAAACAATGTAGTATAAAGAAGAACAAATATAAACAATGATCCTCTATGGATCTCTCTATTGATAATAAACTTTTTGTGTAACACGTAATCAGTACCAAACCCTAATGCTAAAGGTTTTTTTTATAGAGAAGAAACCCTAAATTGCTAAACAAGATAACTAAAAACGCGTAAGAGATATACATCAATCTCTTCCTAATATATCTCATTCCTATTTTCATGAGATAACTCTAGAATATAACTATAATTCCTGCATACAATAATCACGTCTATAAATAAGATCAGCATATTCTATATCTGTCAGTAGAAATGAGAACATGACCAGCAGGAACATAATCAGCAGGAACGGCTTCTAAGTCTTCCAGATATAACCAGCAGAAACACTACTTGAACTGCCAACAGAAACCACTTAATGCCATCAGCAGAAATGAACATCTCTAACAGCAGAAACGACACTTAGTCGTTTTCAATAATTCCCAACATAAATTTCAACAATAACCATACAACCATACTCATGAGCTACATTGCTGTATTTTTGCACACACGGACATTAAATTCGAGCAACAATAGCAACGAAGAGTTGAGATTTTCTTATTTACCTGATGTATAATTTTGCTTTTAGCACATGCAAACTTTATGATCTATTTTCAAAGATATTATATTTGTGATAAAAGAAAAAATTTTAAGAAATGAAAATATTTTTTTGATTATTTTTGAAGTTTTTTTATTAATTAATAACTATTTAATGATAAATTAAATCCTAAAAAAAAATAGAAAATAATTGAATATATTTTTCTAAGTATAATAAATAAATAAGAAAATTTTTATAAAAAAGAATTATTTATTTTTTGGTTTTTAGAATTAAGATATGATTATTCTAAAATTTAAACTAATTAAACAAACTTTAAAAGTAATAAAAACTATTAAAAATAAAATCTAAAAATTTTAATATATAATTATATAAAATAAAGAAAATATGCAACAATATTATAAAAATAAAGCCTATTTTTATTATTTTTTTATAAAACTTTAATTAAACTAATTAAAAATTTAACCTAATTATTAATTAAAAATATAAAACTAACTAAAACTCAACGAAGGACTTAACTAAGGACTAATGGCGTTAGTCCTTGAAGGACTAATAGTGCAATAACTCTAATGACAATGGATCAACTGAGTAAAAAGCAATATCATAAATTACAAAACTACCCTTAGACCAACCCGTTTAAGTCCTTAGCACTGAATTTTAAAAAGTGCTTTGAAGAAAAATGTAAAGAAGCAGAGTTGGAGAACAGAATGAGGTGAACAATTTTAACAAAAGCACTTAGGGCTGAAAAGCACAAATAAGCTCAATAAGAGCTTATCAATAAGCTGATTACAGAAACAAGTGGTTTTCTCAAGGTTTTACTAATTAAGCTATAAAAAAACTCAAGATAAGGGCCTTTCAAAATGAAAAGGGAAAGATGTTTAGACAGTTATGCGTGCTTAAAACTAGATGAGAAAGAAAATTCGAGATTAGAGTACTGATTATAGTGAAAAAGACGGGCAAGGTAGCAACTCGAAAAAAGAAATAAGCACAAAAACCAATTAAGCTCAAAAGCTCAATAAGCAATACTGGACTAAGAGCTTTTGAGGACTTATGCAACTACTAATAAACTATCTATTTAAGCTATAAAAACAAATACTTTAAGCTAAAATTAACAATTTATAATCTATTAATTACCTACTGTTTTTGGCTTTTTTGACTGATTAAGTGACTTTAATAAGCTAAATTAAGTAGCAAATAAGCTGGAAAATGGAAAATTAAGCCCTATTCTATATTAAGCTAAGGATACTCAATATCTAATTATTTTAAAGCCTAAAACCTATGAGTCGTAGCTAAACATTAAGCTAAAAGTGACAGCAGTACTATCTGGTTTGTTTAGTACTGATGCACTTGACACAAGCAAAAACCAATAGTGCAGGTTACCTAAGGGGGGGAGTCTCTACGGCACTTAACAACTTTTAGAGTGTTTTGAAACAAGAACAAGGCAAGATCTAAACCTTTTAAAGCTTAGATCAAATTTTGCACAAGTGAAAAATCAAAGGAGAATTTCCCTAGGTGTGAAAACTATGTTAGTTAGACCCTATCTTTTTCAAATTTGAATTATAACCACAAAAATCTCTTTCAAAACTAGTTAATTTGAATTGACAACTATCTCAAGTAAAATTCACAATGCAGTTTGACTTTTAGAGGTCAAACTGCATAAATCCAAACACTCCTTTAACTTTTTGACAAATTTCATTAAGACTTAGAATTTGAAATTTATTGATTAAACCTTAATAACCAGATAATTAACAGCTATATCAAAACTTAATTTAACATGTATCTAACAATGATTAACTAGAATCAAAGATCTACTATATTCTATCTAATGTTTTTTGGTTTTTTAAGGTTTTATGAAACTTACTTATAAAACTATGATTTAACCTAATATAAGCAAAAAATAGAATAAGTAATAGGATTATAAGGCTATTGAGCACACAAATAAGCACAAGAGCAGATATTAAGAAATAAGTCTAATAATAATCAATTAAGCACTTGAGTTCTAAAATAAAAAGAATTTAAATGGACAATAACGTAAAAGATGACTTACAATTTGCTTAGCTATCAAGGCTGCTTATTGCTCTTAGAGCTTATTTCCAGCTCCCGGCTTATAATTAAGTAGGGTAAAAAGCACCTTGGGAGCTCTTCCAAATTATGCTCCCTTCCATAAAGTCAATAAGTCCAACAATTATAGGTAAACTTCTTATTTTAAAGTTAAGGTATATTAAGATTGGTTAAACTCAAATCAAGAGCTTAGAGACTCTTGAGAGCTTAATATGAGCTTATTAGCTTAATGAGACAGATAGGCTTATTAAGAGGGCTTATGAGTTGAAAGCTATGAAAGTTTATGCCAAATTGTAAACTAAAATTTTCATTAAAAAGGAGTGAAATCCTTACTTCAAAAGGAAATTACAACCTGAATCAAATTACATAAGCTTTTAAAAACTACACTAGGCTAAAACTAGAAAAAGAAGAAGATCCCCTTGTGTGTGTGATGGGGGGCTATAATAGCACCAAGCGGAAGTTCTAGGCACTCCTGTATCCATTTCCTAGCCTTCAATCCGCACCTTGATTTTCTAATCATGCCAAAATGATTTTGACCGTTTTGATCATTTTGTGTGTACTGAGGATCGCCAGCGTGTCATTCCATTCATGTGACATTGTGTTAGTTGTGAGAGTGATTATAGTATAAAAACCCACATAACCTTGTGCTTTTCTTGCTCTGACGTGGCCTCCTCATAAGAGTAAGTTACTAAAACCATTTGATTAGACTAATTTGTCCCTGTCATCTTGTTAATGAGCTCTTAAATTAACCAATAGAGCCCTCAATTTCCATTTGCCCCTTGTTTTACCCTGGCTAGTGAAACGAAAGTGACAATGAACAGTAAAAAGGTCTTCGCGCCTTTTTACAACTGAAAACGGGTAATTTATTTTTAAACTTTGGGTAAATTGCAATTTTGGTCCTTGTCTTTGCATTTCTCTTTTTATAGTGTAAAAGGAGTTTAGCAATTGGCAGGAATAGCCCTTGTGATTTATAGAAAAGGGGTAAATGGGCTAAGGATTGGGCTTAGGATCCGGGTGTGGCCCATTTAGGAGGTGAGGGGTTGTTTTTGGACTTTTGTGAAACTTGGAGGGTAAAAATGGAATATTTTTAGGTTTTGTATTTTATTGGTTGACTTTTGTTGACCATTGTTTGACCATTTTGACTAGATTTGACTCAGGCTTGACTTTTCTGGCTTTGGCTTCTTTTGAACTCTTCTGATTCCCGTGTCCGTGCTTGCCCGTTTTTGACTATTTTCTTGTGATTTTTGATATATCCGTACATGCACACACAAAACTCAAATATAAGCATATTTTTGCCATTTTTGGTCTGTTTTGGGTTTAATTGGGTTATTTAGGCATAATGGATATGTGTATTTCTATAACCTATCAAAATCCCCAAACTAAAAAACGATTGGTGTCCTCAGCATATCACATGCCTTATAACCAATACTGAAACTTTACCCAAACTAAACCTTTGAAAAAGCTAGCAAAGATTTTGTTGAGAGAGCTATGAGATCAAAAGTTATAAAAACACCGTTTTCCTATTTTCAATCTTATTCTTTTTTATGATTTTTCTTGATAATTAACTACCTAACTACAACTTATTTGTGTTGCAACTAATGTATTGTTTTATTACCTAATTGGTAACTTTAAGGTTCATGAACAAAAAAAGCACAAATTAGTCGTCTAAAAGATAACTTCTTCATCCCCGATTTTTCACTTTTCCCATGCTAAGCTAAAAAAATAAGATCACCGTTAATTACGAACTAAGATGCTAAGACTACTTATAATTACAACTTGTGAATTCCTCTTCCTGACATAAATCATATATTTAGGTGTGTGTGTTCAAATTAATTTAAACCATTAAATCCACATATTTAGATAGATGAAATCCGACCAAGCTTTACACATGGGCCTTTGGGCTAATCTGTTAATCCTTAGTAATATCACAACTCAAAGCAAACCAAAAACTCTTTGGCTAAACATCTTGGTTCACTTCGTCCCAAGAAAGACTTTACTTCTTACAACTCCCACGTCATCGGGTAGTTGTAGGCTTTTGACCAATCCGGAGAATACTGATCGAAACGCATGAACTCCGGGAAGAAAAGCCGTGTAGGACTTTTGCAACATTAGGTCAAAGAATACCATGGTTTTAGATAAATGATAAATTTTACTATTATATTGTACTAACTCTGCAACATTATTATTTCTATTTACATTATTAGGCTAGGAATCGGATCCTCTTTTCTTTCGACGACACATCGGCCTCGCCTCCGACAAGAGCTCGCGTACTTATTATGATACCAACCCCTTAATATCAACACTCACCTTTTTTCGAGTACATCGGGAGCGAACGTAAATGCCCATGTATTTATTGTGATGGAGTTTGTATATTAATTATTATCACTAAGGATTTATAATTGCATCCTTTTTATTCACTATAATTTTTAGAGATTTTTTTTAACTATATTAATTAATTAATTTAACACATTATTTTTGCAAATAGAAAAATTTCGTTTTAGAAAACCAAAGTATAAACTTGAACTAAAATTTTATTTATCACTTGATGTTGACTTCATATCGATAAAAAACTTTTTCTTGAATATGTTGATTAGACTTTTAAGAGGTAAACTTTAATTTGTTAAAAAATTAAAGAGAACACGTATAATTAATCATTTTAAGAACTCTGGGATGAAAAACAAAGTTATTCTTATAAACCTTTAAGTTTTCCAAAATAAACACCTTTGTTAGCATCCTATATTCGTAATCAACATATATCTCTTATTTTTTTTGCCAATTTAAAATCTCTAATAAGGAAAATCCGCATAATCTTAGCCTATATAAAATCCATACTGGCATAAATTATTAACAATTTTTACTGGAGATAGCACAAGTTTACATTTACTAATGATTTAAAGTCTAGCATGTTTAAAGTCTACATGAGCCTAGCACAAACTATCATCTTAATTGTTAAGGATGAAAGCTTAGAAACTCTACACGTACGACTCGGGTCATAAAATTCTCTAATTTTACCAACTGAAAACTACAATCATGTCTTAACACTTATTTATTTATGTATTTATTTTTTTTCATTTTTTCCTACAAATAAGATCTTAAAAATTTAAATTTTTTGCTATTTTTGTGGGAAAACGGGTACGTGAGAACAAAACAATAAGCAGGTAATATCAAATCGATAGATTCCCTTCCCCAAACTAAACGATTCATTTCCTCAATGTTTAAGTCGGGGTTCTACGTCAATCTAAGCGTTTATGTATTATGCAAAGATAAACGTTAATCGATAAGATGAAAGGATATGGATCTCCCCAAACTAATTTCACACAAAGGATGAGAAGCTCGAGTAGAACGGGACAAATCAACCGGACACGAGAGGCTTCAAAGAATTTGTTGGTTCGATCCTACAAAAATCACAACAAACAAGCAACAAACATCGAGAAATTGGAAAGAGAATAGCCACAACACATTCAAAACATTATTGACGAACATTAGAAGAACATGGATAGCATGGGGTGAATTCCACGAAGGGCGTGTTTTTGGCACCGAGTGGAGCTCGACTCGATCCCTGAATTTAGTTGTCCTTAGGGAAAGTTTAGAGGATCCTAGGATAACAATGGTGGTGTATCCCTATAGTAATGCTTTAAGACGGTGGCAGTTGACTTTGAAATTTGAACCATCGGGATGAGATAATTTGGCTGTGCCATAAGGAAAAACTTTGGTAATAGTGAAAGGACCGGACCATCGGGACTTGAGCTTTCCGGAGAAAATCTTTAACCGGAGTTGGAAAGCAAGACTTGTTCACCACATTGAAGATCCGGTTCTTTATCTTGGAATCGTGATGTTTCTTTGTCTTTCCTTGTTGATTAGTGAATTCTCTAAGCTTGAATTCACGAGCTCGTTAAGTTCATTGAGTTGGAGCTTTTATGATCACCCGCAGTCTTGAGATCGAAGTTGGCATGCTTAAGAGCCCAATATGCCTTGTGTTCTAATTCAACGGGTAAGTGACACGCTTTTCCATAAACTAACTTGTAGGGAGTGCATCCAATTGGAGTCTTGTAAGCGGTTCGGAATGCCCATAATGCATCATCTAACTTGTCTGACCATGAGGCACGGTTTTCTCCTACCGTCCTCTCTAGATTTTCTTTTGATGACCACGATTCGTCACCTGACCTTGACCATAGTTGCGGGGCGTAAGCGGTAGGAAGCGATGTGTGACACCATATTTAGACATAACTTTATCAAATTTGTCATTACAGAAATGGGTCCCACGATCGCTTATGATAGCTCTAGGTGCACCAAATCGGGAGAAAAGGGATTTTAAAAACTTGACAACTACTCTAGCATCGTTGGTGGGGAGCGCCTTGGCTTCAACCCATTTGGAAAGATAATCGACGGCTACTAGAATATATTTGTTTCCTCTAGACGACAGAAAAGGTCCCATAAAATCAATACCCCAACATCGAAAATTTCCAAATCGGGATGATTTTGAGATTTCATCTCGATGTCAAATTCTTGCTTGTCTTTGACATGCATCACAAGATATTGATCAATTGTAAAGATTCCTTATAAATTGTAGGCCAAAGGAACACGGTATCAAATACATTTCCGAGCGGTGATGTTAGCATATGATCGGCCGGTGGGTCCTTCATGACAAGCTCTTGTGAATTTCAAAGAGGGCTTTACTTGGGCCAAATACCACATCTACGGTTGATTTGATCTGCACTATGTACGAAAGAGATAAGGATCATCCAAAAGTAATGCTTTATTATCCTGAAAAATTTCCTTTTGTATGAGTTACATTCTTTTGATAAGAAATTCCCTGTGCGGTAATCTTGCTTAAATCCCAAAATGGGGTACTTGATTATCATGAGAAGTCACGGTTCAAATGTTTCAAGAGAAAGTCCTCAAAATCTCTTTTTGATCAAAACATTCCTTATACGGGTTTTCCAAGACGAGAGAGGTGATCGCCTGCATCGTTTTCAGTCCCTGGTATCAATTACTAAAAAAATTGAATTCTTGGGAGAAGTAAGTCCATCTAAGCAATTCTTGTTTTGGCGTCTTTCTTGTTGAAGAGGTGTTTTAATGCGGAGTGGTCGTGGTAAACAATA
Source organism: Tanacetum coccineum (assembly GCA_026074375.1). NCBI lineage: Eukaryota > Viridiplantae > Streptophyta > Magnoliopsida > Asterales > Asteraceae > Tanacetum > Tanacetum coccineum. The sequence continues at coordinate 8,021 of BQNB010147812.1, forward strand.
CTTTTGTTCATGATTTTGTATGATCGAAACTTTTCAAAAGGGTAAACAATTGCAAGCATCTTTTTTCGTTGTTGTGTAGGTTTGATTCTGCTTGGTCATAGTCTTACTTGCATAATGAAATGGTTAAAAATGCTTTCAATCCTTTGCCTAGAGACCGCACTATTGCATAATCCTGAATCACACTATGATTTCAACTGTTGGTCCAATTTGGAGCAATGAGAATTGGGAGCTTCGGTTAACTCTTCTTTTTCAATGTTTGAAAGGCTAGAATGAATCTTCCGACGAAGATAAAAGGAGTGTTTTTCTCTAAGAGATGGGTAATGGATCGAGAGATCTTTGAAAAAGTCTTGAAGAATCTTAGGTAAAAACCTGCATACACGAGAAAACTATCGAATTTCCTTACGGTGGTTGGGTGAGTAGCTTAGAAATTCATTCGATCTTGCTTTGTCGACTTCAATTCCTTTCTTCGAGATATTATTTTCCGAGTTCGATACCTTCTTCAACCATGAAATGACTTATTTCCCAATTTAGAGCTAAGTTTCGTGTTTCACAACGTTTTAAGCTTTTTTTCTAGATTGGTGAGGCGTATGAAAAAAGATCTCCAAAAACCGAGAAATCATCAGAAGACGTCATTGTAATTTCCAATGTCATGGAAAGATTGCCATCATACACCGGTTGAAACATGCCTGGAGCATTGCATAAACAAAGGCATGCGGCGTTAACAAACGTTGTAATGGGCAAGTGAAATGTGGGTCTTCTCTTGTGTCATTTACGATCAATTGGAATCTGGAATATAAACGAGGAAACTTTCGAGGAAAACAATAGTACTCATTTCTACGGTCTCTCAGCATTTGATCCCATGACGGTAATGGGCAAATGGTCTGTTTCTTGTAAGCTTCATTCAACTTACGATATCAATGCATATCTCCTCCCATCCTGTTACAAGTCTTGTCGGTACTAATTCGTTATCTTCATTGTTACTACGGGGTCATTTCTCATTTTCTTTGGTTACACGTGTCTTCTGGGGGCACCCCAAGGACTATACGAGATTCGGTAGATCCAATCCAGCGTCGTAGAAGTTTTTCAACCTCTTTTTTAATGACATCATGAATCTTTGGATTAACACTTCTCTGATGTTGGACCGCTGGTTCATAGTCATCTTCCATTAGAATTTTATGAGAACAAAATTCCGGGTTTATACCCTTAATGTCAGAGAGCTTCCAAGCAATTGCTTGCTTTCGGGATTTAAGAACCTTTATGAGAGCGGTCTTTTCATCATCACTCAAATCTTTGGCAATTATGACAGGCAACTTGTTGTTATCTGCTAAAAATGCGTATTCGAGATGAGGAGGTAAGTCCTTAAGTTCAACCTCGGAAGGTTAATTCTTTGGTATAAGAAAAAACACATATTCCGATTGAACGACTTCTTGGTTCAACTATTTTAAGGTCTCTTCGAATTTCTGGTAAATAATCTCCTTGGTTTGGTTGAGGAGGTAATGGATCACTATTGAGAAGTGCTTCGAGAATGAGAATGTCACCTAGGCTCCATAGTAATAACATTTATTTCTGGGAAAAACCAATCCCTATTTATATGTGGCTGGTTTTTGGGTGGTGTCGTTTGTCGTCATCGATTGCTATAAAAGCATCGGCTTCTTCAAAAACGGAGTGAGTGTCGGAAAAGAATTTGAAACAATCGGATCGTATCCGGGAGAAGGATTGCCATATGCAACTGAGTCAGAAAAATCTAAGACTTCTTGTGAGTATTCTTCTAGTGACATCAATGAGATCGACTTTCTTCAACGATTCGAAATTGTTGTACGAAATAGAAGGTGTATCACCACATTTAACGGTTAAAGTCTGATCATCATTCCTAAGAATTATCTCTCCTTCATATACATCGATTAAAGCATGAGCTGTCCTAAGAAAAGGTCTCCCGAGTATCAACGGTACTCGAGGGATCGGGCTATGAATCAAGAAAACAAAGTCGGCGGGAAAGTAAAAATTCCTACTTGACAAAAAATTTTCGGTACACGGTTGGTTTGGAAATTGTACGGTCGGCTAATTCTAACACCATTTTAGTATCATTTAGGCCCGGGAGTCCAAGCTTTTTCCAAATGGAAGAGGAAGGCATGAGATTTATGCTAGCAACCCTAAATCGGCTAGGGCTAAGATAATATCAAAACTCAAAAAATCAATGGAATAAGAAATCGGACCGGGGTACTAGCTTTTCTGGAAGCTTTTTAGACAAGCAACATTTTTCATTCAAGGGTTGGTTAAACTCGATTAACTTGTCTTTGTTATTAGCATCTTTATAAACCCTTGGCGCAAACTTCTGGCATATGAATGAAGATCCGCGAAACTTAGCTCAGTGAAGATTACAGAAAACATTCCATAACTTTGAAGCTAGGACTAACTCCTTTTCACGAATTTTCTCTTTTGCAAGTCTTGAAGGGTAAGGCAAACTAGTCTTGGTCTTTTGAGCTAAAGAAGGCTCTTTGATTAGTTCTTTGTCTTTACCTAGTTTTGATACTTGAGGTAGATGTCTTCGGTGTAGGTTGCTCCATATCCTTTGTTACCTGGATTCCTTTTCCACAAACGGCGGGTGGAATTGGAGGTCCGTCATATGAGACACCACTTCGTATGGTAATTGCCTTGGCTTGTTCCTAGGGTTTGGAATGGTATTGCTTGGTAACGACTTGAACTTGAAGCTTGGTTGGTGTGATAGCTTTGCATGAATGAGCATCATCTTCTGAAAAATCATTTGCTTCTTTGAGAATCATTGTTAATCTTTGATATCATTTTGGTTCTATTGAAAATTATATAACTTCATTTGCAGTTTTCATATTCGCATCATTAGATTTAGCATTTAACTTCAAAATCCGTTTTAGAACACCTTGGAATTTATGAAAGGGAGGTAAAGTTTGATTAACCAAAGGTTGATCTTGTTGGTGTGTTTTAGTATGGTGGGGCTTGATAACGGTTTGTTGTTTTGACGGTTTTGATTAAAGTTGGTTCCACGGTTTTGATTGAAATTGGAATTGGTTCCTTGGTAACGGTTTTGGTTGTTTTGGACAATTCGGTTGATTGAAACCCGGTGGTTCATTTGACTTAGCCTAAATTAGATGGTTGGTTGCTTTGGAGAAAATTGCAACGGCTGCGGTTGTTGAAATTGTTTGGATGTTGCATGAAAATGGGGAAAATCGTTTCCACCTAGAGTTAACGGACAAAGTTAAAATTGTGATTCTGATCCAACACGTAACAATACTTCCTCAACCGCTTTGGGTGGGGAGTAGTAACTAAAGTTTATTTCATCATACATTTGTTTCATCTTACTAGTCATCTTATCCTCAGAGAAGCGGCTAATTGTTGAATATCGAAAGAATTATTAGAAGGTAAAGAGGTAGAAAGAGGAGCATCCGTACTCACTCTTGAATCATTAGCACGACTTCTTGAGTAACGAACTTTTGACTTGCTTTCAATAATCGCTAATCCTTCTTGAGGCATCTTGTCTAAAAAATTGCCACCCGCGGCGGAGTCTAAGGCATCTTGATCGTTGGAACTCAAAGAATTGTAAAAAGTATCGAGTTGGTGTAGTTCCGAGAAGCCATGGTGAGGACATTGACGAAGGAGTCCTTTAAAACGTTCCCATGCTTCATTGAAGGTTTCGTTTGGTTTTTGGAAAAAAGTAATGATCTCATTCCGATAGTAAGTGGTTTTTGAAGGTGGGAAGAATTGATTTATGAATTTTGAAACAAGGTCGTCCCATGTGAGAATTGATCTAGGAGGTTCCTTGTCTAACCAATCTCGGGCTTCACCGTCTAGAGAAAAAGGAAAAAGCAAAAGCTTGATCGAAGTGTTCGGAACTTCGGGATGTCTAAACGTTGAAGTGACCTTGTTGAAGAATAAAAATCGAAGGTGATTGTGAGGGTCTTGTCTACCCGTAAACTTATTACTTTGCACAAGATTGATTAAAGGTTGTTTAAGCTCGAAATTGTTAGCATTAATTGGTGGAACAACTATAGCATCTTCATACCCCTCGATGGGTGCTTATAACATTTGGGCCATCGTACGATTGTAGGCCATTGGAACAATGTTTTGATTGACAATTGGTTCTTCTAAATCAAAATTTTCAACAACAACCGGAAGAGTTTGTTGTTGTCGACGTCTTCGAGATTGCGAACGAGTGCGCATAAAAAGAAAAACTAAAAATCAAAAACAAAACTTTACATTAATTTTTTTTTATATATATATTTTTTTACAATGAATTTTAATGGTTACACGAAAGACACTTAAACCAAATAATCAACTACTTCACGGTAGCTCTCAAAAATTGCTTTTCAAGGTGAGCCGTACTTCGTAGAGACACAAATGGCAAGTGTTAAATCTTTAGTTCGATTTGGGAACCAACAAGTTCACTGGAAATTGAAATGATAATACCTCCGTTGAGAGTATTATATTTTGGTATTTTTACCAATTGGTAATTTTTATTTCTTAATTAAAAAGGAAGATTTTTTTTATATTTTTGATTTTTTCTATTTTTTTTTATCTTTTACTTATACGAAAAATAAAAGGAAAATATTTTTTTAATTTTTATATTTTATGATTTTTTTGGATTTTTGAATTATAAAACAAAAATGAAACTTTCGAGGATGAAAGGATCTTCAAACCAAATCAACAAACACAAAATGTAGGAATCTTAATCACTAGTCCCCGGCAGCGGCGCCAAAAACTTGATGTGGCAGTTTTATATACCTAAAATATATATAAAATATAATACTTCAAAGATCTATTAAGAAAATTCCCTAAGGAAAATTCACTCTCAAAAATATATAATATAATATATAATACGTATATTAAACCGGGCAAATATGATCACCCGGGTCGTTTCCCCAACGACTAGTGAAATTGAATCCTCGTTATTGCTTGGATTATGATTTGAATAAGCAAATGGATGAATTGATAATCTAAAGCAACAATTAAAATGGAAAATTAAAAACAATTAAACAATTAAACTAATACGGGAAACAATTAAAACGTGACAATTAAGCAAGTAAACTAAATTTAACCCCTAAAATTGTAAACTAAAATTCTAAACCTAAGAAAATAGAGTTTAAAATACTAAAAGACCACTGAAAGTGATGATGAAAGTGACATACTCAGGAAATAAGCCAAAGTGCTCAAAATCTTATTAAG
>BQNB010147813.1:0-16390 GCA_026074375.1 Tanacetum coccineum
AAAAACACAAACAACATTTCCTTGATTTATTCAAGTGAAGTGTTGGATTACCAAGGTTACTTATGATGTCACAATATTGATAAGGGTAGATTGTTGGAATTGAAGTTAGTAGTTGACTCTCATGCTTAGACCGCACTCCACACATGACTTCACTATCGAATATTCATGCGTAACAAGATTATGATTATGTTTGATGGTCATCAAATGCAATTAGGGGGAAGAGAAGTGTTCTAGCTGATATTTCGATAGAGCGCAACATTTAGGGGGAAGAAATGTGAAGTATGTGTATACGAATGGTTGTTTATTTGGGGAGAAGCAATTGGGGGAAGAACATCAACAACATCTCTACCTTTCAGAAGCAAGAATACCGTCATATTCATTCCTTCATATCTCATACACAAAGTTCAAAGATACACTTCAAAAACTCTGATAAATCAAAGAACTTCCTTAAATCGTCAAGTTGTTGATCAAGACAAAAGTTCTACTTGAGGAAGAATGTAAGCTGTAAAGAAAGTATGAGTATGTTGGTTAGAAGATTCAAAATTCAAATCAAGATGGATTCATGGTAAACAATGATGATATGAAAAGATCTCAGAGGCAAAGACGAAAGAAAATGAAAAGATCAAGATCAAGATCAAGATCACAAGAGCATGATTGGAACAAGTCCACTATTACACAACAAGACTCAAGACAAACAAGCGTTAAAGTTCAAAGATCAAAGTCATAAGAGAGATCTCAATGAAAGTTCAAAGATCAAAGTCACAAGAGAGATGATCATCCTTTAGGGGGAGATTGTTACGAATAAGGAAATGATGATCATTATCGCAATCAAAGAGAGATCTCAATGATCGTCCCTTGGGGGAAGATTGTTAGGATTGATAAAAGTGACGATCTTATTGAGATAAATGTTTTGTAATAAATAATGAAATATTATTGTGTAATAGGTTAGGTAGATGGTAAATAGTCAAAGACTATAAGTCAAAGGGGCTAAATTGTAAATGTCTAGAAGACAAGGGCTCAACGGTCATTCATTGTAAAAGGGTATAAATACCCCTCCACCACCTCATTTGTGAGGTGTGTCTTCTATGTGTCTTCTAAGTTTCTTAATCTCATTCTAATCTTTTCTCTAATCCTCTTCCTCCCTCTTTCTCTCTCTACTTTCTCTCTCTAGACTAAACACTTTATTGCTTATTGATCCTGAATTTAGACCTAACAAGAGCTTTTAGAGGACCCACCTTTAGAAGAACCCTTTTGGATTTGGATTTATGTTTTAATACATTTCCTTTTGAAGATTTCTTTCATTTGACTTTGTTGGAATTTAATACTGTTGGAAGTCATTTTATTTTATGACTTGGTATTTTTGATTAATAAAGTATTCCGCTTGCGTTTATATGTTCTGATATGACCTCATAATGTAACTCTTAGTCTCTTTATCGGAGCGGGATGTTACATGTTCCATCTTCTTCTTCTCTTATCAATGACAGGTTGTCCAGATTGTTCTCTGGTATCTGGACTCCGGATGCTCAAAACATATGACAGGGAACCGCTCTCAGCTCATGAACTTTGTCAGTAAATTTCTGGGAATTGTTAGATTTGGAAACGACCAGATTGTAAAGATTATGGGTTATGGTGATTATCAACTGGGGAATGTAACTATCTCAAGGGTATATTATGTTAAGGGCCTCAGACATAACTTGTTTTCAGTTGGACAATTCTGTGACTTGGATCTTAAAGTCGCTTTTCGGAAAAACACTTGCTTTATTTGAGATTTAGACGGTGTTAATCTACTTATAGGATCCAGAGAAATAAACTTGTACACAATTTCTCTTGATGACATGCTAAAGACTTATCTGATCTGTTTACTATTAAAAGCTTCAAAGACTAAGAGTTGGTTATGGCACAGTCGATTGTCTCATCTCAACTTTGGTACTCTAAATCAGCTAGCCAAAGACGGTCTTGCATGAGGCATTCCAAAGCTTAAATTTAAGAAATATCACCTGTGTTCAGCATGTGCATTAGGCAAAAGCAAGAAAACCTCTCATTGAAGACACTGACTAAGAGAAACTCTATCTTCTACATATGGATCTTTGTAGCCCGATGCGTGTGAAGAGCATTAACGGGAAAAAGTACATCTTGGTGATTGTTGATGATTACTCACGATTTACTTGGGTCAAATTTCTGAGATCAAAGGATGAAGCTCCTGGCGCTATCATCAAATGCATCAAAAATATTCAAGTTCGTTTGAATGCCACAGTCCGTAATGTTAGAACATAATGGAACTGAATTTTTCAATCAGACCCTTCGAGAATTTTATGAAAATGGCAGCATCTCACATCAAACATCTGTTGCTCGCACTCCTCAATAGAATGGCGTTGTTGAAAGACGAGACCGGACTCTAGTGGAAGCTGCTCGTAAAATGTTGATATTTTCAAAAGCTTCATTATTTATGTGGGCCGAAGCCATCAATATAGCTTGTTATACCCAAAACCATTCCCTGATCCATCTCTGATACAACAAAACGCCATATGAGCTGATGCACGATAAGAAACCGGATTTATCATTTCTTTATGTCTTTGGTTCACTCTGTTATCCGACCAATGACAGGGAGGACTTGGGTAAATAAACGCAAAGGCCGATATTGGTATTTTTGTTGGTGACATGCCCGCAAAGAAAGCTTTTAGAATCTATAACAGGAGAACCCAAAAAATCATGGAAACCATTTATGTAACGTTCGATGAGCTGACAGCGATAACTTCTGACCAATTCAGTTCAGGACCTGGGCTTTAATTTATGACTCCTGGAACAACCAGTTCAGGACTCATACCAAACCCTATTCCTTAACAACCTTTTATTCTACAAACCAGAATGATTGGGATCGTTTGTTCCAACCCATGTTCGATTATTACTTCAATCCTCCACCGAGTGCTATTTCTCCAGTTCAAGTAGCTGGTATACCAAGAGCTGTTGATATAGCTGATTCACCTGTGTCAACTTCAATTAACCAAGATGCACCATCAACAAGTATCCCATCAACACAAGAACAAGAACAATCTCCAATTATATCTCAAGGTGTTGAAGGATCCCCAAAAACACCACACTTTAATGATGATCCACTTCATGAAACTCTTCATGAAGACTCAACTTCTTAAGGATCGTCATCTAATGTGCGGCTATCCCACACTCTATTTGAACTTCTTGGTAAATGGACTTATAATCATCCAATAGCAAATATGATTGGAGATCTTTCTCGCTCAGTCTCCACCAAAAAGCAACTTCAGACTGACGCTATGTGGTGTTGTTTCGATGCCTTTCTCACTTTAGTTGAACCGAATACTTATAAAGAAGCAATGCTCGAACCCTCTTGGATTGATGCAATGCAAGAAGAAATACATGAATTCGAGAGGCTGCAAGTATGGGAATTAGTACCGTGTCCAATTCTCATAATGTTGATCAAGTTGAAGTGGATCTTCAAAGTCAAGAAAGACGAGTGTGGTGGTGTACTAAAAACCAAGGCTCGATTAGTTGCTAAAAGATATCGAAAAGAGGAGGGAATAAACTTTGAGGAATCGTTTGCACCTGTTGCCACAATATAAGCCATTCGTATATTCATTGCTAATGATGCCACCAAGAACATGGAAATCTATCAGATGGATGTCAAAACGGCTTTCTTGAATGGTGAGCTACGCGAAGTGGTTTATGTTTCTCAACCCGAACGATTCGTAAATCCAGATAAGCCAAATCACGTGTACAGGCTCAAAAAGGCACTTTATTTTCTTAAACAAGCTCCACGCACGTGGTATGATATGTTGTCCAGTTTTCTACTTTCACAAGAATTCTCCAAGGGTGCAGTCGATCCAACACTATTCACCAAAAAAGCAGGACGCGACATCTTATTGGTATAAATTTATGTTGACGATATAATTTTTGCCTTTACTAATCCTACTATGTGTGATGAATTTGCTAAAATAATGGTTTCTAAAATTAAGATGTCGATGATGGGACAAATGACTTTCTTTCTAGGACTTCAGATTTCTCAAAGTCCCAGAGGCATCTTTATTAACTAGACTAATTATGCTCTTAAAATAATAAAGAAATATGTTATGCTATCTAGTGATCCCTTTGACACCCCTATGGTGGACAAAAGTAAATTGGATAAAGATCTTTAGGGGACGCCAGTCGATCCTATACATTATCGTGGGATGATTGGTTTCTTAATGTATCTTACATCCAACAGACCAGACCTTGTATTTGCAGTGTGCATGTAAGCCCGGTATCAGGCAAAGGCTACCGAAAAGCACTTACATGCAGTTAAGCGGATCTTTCAATACATGAAATGAACCATTGATATGGGTCTTTGGTATTCGAAAGATTCTTGCATTACTCTAACAGGTTATGCAAATGCAGACCACGCCGGGTGTCAAGATACTAGACAAAGTACATCTAAAAGTGCATAATTTTTGAGAGATAAACTTGTTAGCTGGTCATCCAAAAAGCAAAAGAGCGCTGCTATCTCCAGTACAAAGGCGGAATATATTTCTTTATCTGGGTGTTGTGCTTAAATCTTATGGATGAGATCACAACTAACAGACCATGGGCTTAAATTCAACAAGATTCATATGTACTGTGATAACAAGAGTGCAATCGCTTTATGCTGCAACAATGTTCAACACTCGAGATCCAAGCATATAGATGTGAGATACAACTTTATTAAGGAGCAAGTGGATAATGGAGTAGTGGAACTCTACTTTGTCAGAACCGAATATCAACTTGCAGACATCTTTACAAAAGTTTTGCCACAAGAAAGATTCAACTTCTTGGTAGAAAAGCTGGGTATGAAAAGCATATCTCCTGACACACTAAAGAGTCTGGCAGAGGAAGAAGACGAGTAATGGTGGTAACTAGTTGTATATCCTGTGTATTATAGGTATATAAGAAAATATAAAAACTCAAAAAGATTTTTCATTTTAAATAAATTTTTCAAAAAAAGAAAATAGAAAATTAAAAAATCAGAAAATACAAAAATATATTATCACTGACATGTCTTCGGAAAATCAATAACATTTACAGCCTTAGAAATGTCATTTAATATTGATACGAGGCTGTAAATGATGTTTGAGCAGAAGTTATAAAAGTTTTCAAAACATGTCAATGGCTTGCTATTATTTCAGATAGCAACCCGGTCATCATTTTAAAGGCAAGTATTTCGTCAAAAAGAAAACTTGACCTCACAACGGGAAATTAATTTTTCTTGGGTATGAATTACTTTTTATTCATAAAAGGGCTTGTGTTTACTTTGCAACACAACTCATGCTTTCTATATACAATAAATGAAAGTGTCTGTGCATTTATTTGTCAAAATAAAAGAAATCTTATTTCTATGGTGTTGATTTTAAAATGAATTTAATCATCTTAATGTTTCATCAGAAAATAATTTTTTAAAGGCATTTGACCACTGAAACAATGACTACAGCTCTTTAACTAGAAAACGAGTCATTATTTGAGGGGGAGAAAATGTCAAATAATCTTCTTCAAAAAATCATCATATGATAAAAGATAAAAGATTTTAAACAATAACGGATTAATATTTAAAGGAGAGTTAAATAAATTTAACTTAATTGAGCTTTATATGTTATGTGTTTAATCCTTTAGGGTCTTAATAACAAGAATAGGTTGCTTAGTCGAGTAGTCAAAACCTTTAGGGACTATTTGTGCCAAAAGCCTAACTAGATAATGCCTTAGGAAAGTTATTAAAGAAAACTGCAAGGAAGTATAAACATGAGGGGGCATTTGTGTCAAAAATCAAAAGATTTTAGATAACAAACACCCCCCACGCTGTCATTTTCTTCTCACAAACAAACACACCCAAAATTCTTTTTCTCTCCATTGTTATACTCGGCTCAAATCAAGAACCTTTAAATCATAATTTTCAATCCAAAAGGTAAACTAAAAACATGTTTCTTATATCCTAAACATCACTTAATCAAAAGGAATTAGCTTGAATCACTTGTATTTACACGAATCCCCTAAAAATTGATTTAGGGTTCTTCAAAATCAAAAGTGTTCTAAAACTTAAATTGATTAAGGGGTTTTACTTATCTTAGGATGTATGTTACTCGTTTGAATCTGTTTAATATCGGGTTAAGTATTGAATGAGTTAGGCTTGATTCTAGGTTCAAAATTTTCGGGAAAATGGTAAGATCATGAAAATGTTCATGGGTTTGTGTTTAAGAAGTGTTAAAATGTATCCTTGTATGAGTTAGAGTGTGCAAATCCAAGCTAAAACATTAAAATCTTGATATCATTGGTAAAACGAGTCGTTTTACTCGCTCTATATCATAAGTGGTATTTTTTGTTGTTATTTCTTGTTAAAATTATTAATATGTTGTTGGTAAGTGCTTAGGATCATGTTTAGTTGGATAAGGAGCTAGAAAATTGAAGGTTGTGTTTTATGAAATTTAACATTAGGCGATTTATACGTGGTTAAATCTAGGCGACTTATGACTTATACCAATGATATACTGGGCAATTTATACCTAATTTGAACTGGGCGATTTATACCTAATTTGAACTGGGCGATTTATACCAGTTTTGAACTAGGCGATTTACACCAGCTTATAACTAGGTGATATATACCTTAATCACACAGGGCGATTTATACATTTACACTAGGCGATTTATACACGATTTTACACTAGGCGATTTATACATAGCATTTACACTAGGCAATTTATACCTGAAATTTACACTGGGCGATTTATACCTGCAATTTCTCACTAGGTGATTTATTTAGGGTAATTTTCCTAGAATTCTATCTGTGTTGCCTATTTGACTATGTTTGACGAATAGTTAGTCTGTTGACCTTACAAGTTGACTTTTTGATCTTTGATCATCAACCTGTGTTATAATTGTATGCTTGACAAACTGTGTTTAATCCCTAGTTAATTATCACAACTTGAATAGCTCTTTGAATGAATCAAATTGTCAATCAGTAATATATATCTGTTTGTATATAAACTGTATTGGACAAATCTTAGCATAACCATGAATCCAATTGCTGCTCAACAAGTTGCTCTTGACAACGCCTTGGTTGCACCTGAGGATTGAGTCAAGATTGGCATATACAACATGAGAATTGATCCCACAAAGACTCCAAAGGAACCCACTTATCAAGTTGTCTTAGATGCTCTGACACTCTCTCCTCTCTACCCAACTTTCCTAATCACAACTGAAGTCCCGGAAATATATATACAACAGTTTTGACAAACCATCACCAAGATTAAAAACTCATCCTCGTACAAGTTTAAGCTAGACAAGAAGAAATGCACAATTGATGTAGAAGTCTTTCATGACATCCTCCAGATCTGTCCTAGACTTCCAAATCAAGAGTTTGTTGTACCTCCTTCTTCTGATACAGAAATTGTATCATTTATCAAGGAACTTAGGTACATAGGTGAGATTGATTTTGTAACTAAGGTGTATACAGATCATATGCACCAACCTTGGAAAACCTTTGCTGCAGTCATCAACAGATTCTTTTCTGGGAAAACCACAGCTCTTGATAAGACCAGACTTTCAAGAGCACAAATCCTGTGGGGGATGTATTACAGCAAGAATGTTGACTTTGTTGAACTACTTTGGGAAAACTTTATGTTCCAGATAGACAAAAGAGATTCTAAGAAACAAGAAAAAATGTACTATCCCAGATTTACAAAGGCAATCATCTAACACTCTATTTCCAAAGATAAGTCAATCTCTATGACGAACAGAATTTTTATACACACTATCCAGGATGACAGTATTTTAGGGTCCTTGAGATTTGTCTCAAAACTGAAGAATATCAAGTGTATGGAGCATTAATTCCTTCATTGATGACCAATAGGAAGATGCTAAACTCTACTGCCTATAAGACTTATCTTGCATTCGCTACGGAGCAGAAACTCCCAAGAAAGCAAGGAAATTTAAGAAACATGCTTCTCCTTCAAAGAAGAAAACTCTTGTTGCTATTGAAGAGCCTGCCAAGAAACCTGCTGCTAAAAGATTGTCAACTGGTGTTCAAATCAAAGACACTCTTGGCGTGTCTATGTCAAAGACGAAGGCACCAGCAAAGACTGAGAGAAGCAAAGGCATTGAATTGCTGTCGGAAGCCGCATTACTTGAGGATGCTCAGTTGAAAAAGGCTACTAAACGAATCAAACGGGAAATAAACATTCATCAAGCAGGTGGCTCAAGTGAGGGAGCTGATTTAGAATCAGAGGTTCCTGATGAGCAAAAAGGCAAGTCAACTGACACAAGTGAAGGAACTGGTTTAATACCAGGGATTCTCATCTGTCCAAAGAAGATTCTTCTAAGAGTGAGTATGAATCTTGGGGAGATAGTGATGATGATGATCAGCAAAGTGATGATGAATAAAATGTGTCTGATAATCCAAGGACAAGTGATGACGAAGAAGAAACACAAGAAGATGAGTTCGTGCATACACCTGAAAACTATATACCTAGTGATGATGAAAATGTAGCCGATGAAGAATATAAACAAATCAATAAAGAAATTTATGATGATGTGAATGTGGAGTTAAAAGATGTAGAGCTTGCTGATGAAGGAAAAGATGATGAGGAGATGACTGATGCTAAAAAGGTAAATGTTGAGAATGAGAACGTTAATCAAGAGGTTGCAGGTGATCAAGTCAACGATGATGCTCAGGCAACAGTTACAGCTGCCCTTGCTACACAGAAGACTGAAGTTCCACTACAAAGTTCTTCTATCTCATCCGACTATGCCACTAAATTTCTCAACTTTGATAACATTCCCTCAGCCGACACTAAAATTATCTCAATGATGGACATCAAGTCCAACATGAAGATCCAAGTAGTCAGACCTCACCACTTCTCACCGTACCAGTTTTGGTAATTCCTAAATCTTCGACAGCTTCAGCAACAACCATTCCTCCACTTATTTCACCATTCATCCCTCTTCCACAACAATCAACACCAATACCAACACCAACAACTACAGAAGCAACAATCTCAACCACTACTGCTCCTGATTCCTCAACCCTTACTGCTATCCATCAAAGACTTTTTGACTTGGAAAATGAAGTCAAGACACTCATAAATGTTGATCACAATTTAGCTATTCGTGCAGCAATCAAGTCTAAAGTTCCAACCATTATTAAAGAGTACCTTAGAACTAATATGGATGATACTCTTCATAAGGTGATCCAGAGACATTGCAGAACTTATTAAGGAACACTTCGTTCTAGCAGATGTCGTAGAAGTGCTCCAACAGCAACAAAAACCTTAGAAAAGTGCTGTTGATATTCACAAGACCAATATGGAACAAGAAGACAAACAACAAGAGACCAAATACACCATCACTTCATATGATACAGCTGAATTACAAGAATTTGATCAGAATAGAACCTGGTTTGAGACAATGACTAAAACTCAGTCATTTAACAAAAACATCAAGTACAATCTATTCTTGAGGATGAAGATGCCATGGACAAAGGTGTTGCAGATAGGTTAAAGAAGAGAAATCCAGATGATGCTGACAAAGATGAAGGCCCTCCTGCTAGACCAGACCAAGGGTTGAAAAAGAAGAAGACGGGTAAAGATACTGAACCATCAAAGAAGGCCAAGTCAATTAGAACCTCCAAAGGCACCACCAAATCACAGCCAAAATCAACTGGCAAGTCTACACAGGCAGAGGACACAGTGTTTGAGGCTGAAGATACTCAAGTGCCATAGGATCTTGGAGAAGACATGGGTAACACTAATGAACCACCCATTGTCAATGCTGACCTAAAGAACTGGTTCAAGAAACCAAAAAGGCCTCCTACTCCAGATCCTGAGTGGAATAAATGTAAAACAGTTGATAATAAGTGTGGAAACTAGAAGGGGGGGTTGAATAGTTTACAGGTTCATTTTAAGTTTTAAAAGTTTGCTTTCAAAATACTTAGATTCGAGTTGTATGTTCAACCAATCAACAATATGAATCAACAATGTAAATATCTAAACTAATACTAAATAACAATCACAACAATATATAAAGAGATGAGAGAAGGAACAATCAAACCAAGACACCAAGATTTATAGTGGTTCGGCTATGAAGCTCTTCTTCGCCCTACTCCACTCCCCGAGTATCCTTCTCAAGATTTCACTATGTCAACAAGCTCCCTTCAGGCGAAGAAAACCGTTTACACGTCGCTAACGTTGTTTTCCGACACTAAGCTAAATGTCAAGTCCTAATCTTAGCTAGAACCAATCTACCACTTCACAAACCCTATACAATTACAAGATCTACACTATCGGATTTACACATAATCCGAGTCACAGAGTTACACAAGATAATTACAATAGAGATTTGATACTTAGAAGAAGAGAGGAGAGATCACTAAATAACAATTCATTTCTTGGTGAATACGAATGTTCTTTTCTTGCACTTGATAGAGAGGAGAGATGAGAAGAAGAGATTAGATCACTTGAAACAAGATCAAACAATGTTAGTGATCAAGAGATTTAGTGAGAGAAAGAAGGTTTTTAGAGAGAGAAAGAAGATTGGAAAAATTCATGCAAAGAGATGCGTTTTTCTGTCAGAAATAGTGCAGTATTTATTGCCATCTAATCCAAACGGTCCATTTTGCAGGCTGGATCACCGACGTCCCAGATATATCTATGGCCGCCGTGCCTATAAGGGGCCACCCATAACTTCCGCTCCTATATTTGGTCTTTTTGTGTTGTGAAATTGCATCTGGCTATGTAAGCTTCTATTTTAGGGGTGAAATTTTGAATTTAAATTTAAAATTTTAAAAATAAAACTTTTCTTTTAATAAAAATTACTTTTTATATTTATTTGGTGAAAATACTTTTGTAAAAAGATGATGGTTAAGAAAAAAATATTTTATTGATCACTAATCATGCTTAATGATTTGTTTGTCCATACCTTAAGTGATCACTAATCTTAGAAATGGAATTTTACGATTAATAATTTGTAAACGTTTATTTTTATCGTAAATGTTTTTACATTTTGTTATTATCAAAACATTGAGAGTTAAAAATATAAAATAATGGTTTTTAGACATAATTGTATTAACAATCTCTCCTTTTTGATGATGACAAAATATAAACTCATTTTGTATAAAATTAAATGTTTCAAATTATTAATGAGTTTCATTCCATATCTCCCCTTTTTTGTCGAATTCAAAAAGAATGATCGTCGAATTGTTGTAGAAAGAAAGAAGTCGACGATATCAAGACTCCTCCTTGATGTATGCTCCCCCTCGTTTGGGACACTAAGGGGTCGATTTTACGAAAATTGTTTGCTATAAAACAAAGTTAGAGGTACAAGTGCAAGATAATATATTCCCAACTAGTAGCAATATAGCAATTCATGCAAGTTAAATCAAAAAGTAGTTTCATTCATTACTTGAGAAACTCATACAAGAAGCATACTACATGCAAGGAAAATAGAACTAAGACTAACAAAGAAACATTCATTCATACATTACACCACAATCTAAACATACTACATAAGGTAGATAAAGTTAACATGACAAAAATCCAAGATGATCCTTGATTCATAGGAAATAACTTTGAGCAAAAAGGTTAGGGTGATCAATTATGAGGTGATATAACCTAGTTTTCAAGAGTGAGGTAGAGAGAGTGAATTCATGGTAGAGGTAAGAAGATACTCAATGTTAGCAAACACTAGGTTCATCTCATCCCTAAGAGAAAAGATAAGATTGCGGTTGTGAAAACAACAAAGACAAGTTGACCCATGATAGTTAAAGTAAATGGGGTGACTTATGAGAGGTGGTAGTGGTTGTCGTTGTGGTAAAGGTGGTAATGGGGTATCAAGAATGTGATTAAGAGGGGTGATTGGTGACAAGGAAAGAGTGATGTCCAAGGAGGGATGACTTTGGAGTGGAAGTGGATGTGAAGGTCTTGGAGGTACATCCATGATATTTTCAAGAAAAGGATTGGATGGTTGAGTAGAGGGTGTGTCATTAGAAGTAGGAGGTGAGGATTGAGGTTTTCATTCAAATAAGGAAGAGGTAGTTCCAAAGGTAGATGATGTATCTTTGGTGGATGGAGTTTTTGATGGTGCATTTGGTGGAGAAGGAGAAGAGGATGTTGTTATGAGAGAGGGTGTGGTGGTGACATCTTCATCACTAGAAATGTTAACAAAAAGTTGTCTAGGTGGGATTATGGTTAGTTTGATTTTCTTGAAAGGATTAGAGGAAGAAGCTTTAGTGGAATCCATGGTAGGATGGTTTGAAGAGGATGAAGATGATAAGAAGAGTGGGAAGGATATCTTATTTAATTAGGAAGCATAGGACTGAAAAGGCAAATTATGAAGATTAAGAAAATAGATTCCAAATGTCGTTTAGCAAAATACAGAAAGTATAGCTGTGTCTAGTGGAGAGGATAGTCAATTACACAGAAAATCAAGTGGTCATAGTAAAATTCTCGTGACTCTGATGGCGGTCCCATAATTATATGGCGGTCCCAGATATATTAGGGGGCCGCCCAGTATTTATGGGGGCCGTTTTATGGAGGAACATAATTTTTTCTAGTTTTTCAAACTTTTATAAAACATGTCCAGAAAAAGTTTCTAAAGACATCTTTTTGCAGTCAATCCTATTTCACCATGAATCATCTAATTTCTAAGAATCAAATTCACCAAATTAACTATCCTAAATTCTATTAAAGTAAGAGATTATCCATGCATAATATAATGTAACCATATTGTATCAAGGTGCATGCAAACAATATGAGTAAAAATGAAATGATCATGCCAAGGCAAGTTAATTATGCCCGTACTAGTACTAAGTTTACTAAACTATAATAGCATAGTTTAAGTACTTAATTCAAATAAAGTGTTATAGAATAGAATTAATATTGTCATATAGCAATTTTCCAAATTGCTCACTTCTTCATGTTTCTCCATAAGTTTTTGAGGCCTTTCCCAATTGACCTTAATCCACCACGATGCTCATCTCGTAACTGAACTTGACGGTTGATGATTTCGGTTTGGCGGGTGTAAAATGGTTCCATGTCAGGGTCAACGTTTGGGGGTTTTGAAAACCCTATAACATTATTTTGTTTAATGAATTAACAAAACGATGGAGAAAGAATGCTTGCACGCATGTCCCTTTGTCATTCCCAGCCATCATTGGATAGAGGAGGATGCTCGATCGTTAGGCGAGGAAGAAAGAAGTGGAAGTACGACCTTTTCTTGTTGCCATAACGATCCTTTCTAGTCTTTTTTATCGCTCTAGTGTACGTAAGATATTCATGACATATCTCAACAAGACAATAACACTCATATAACAACTCAAACTTCTCACTCATGACGAATTTAAACAAATAGGTTAATAGCATAGCATAGGGTAGAATTAACCTAGATTGTTTAGTTACCCACTCCATTCGTTTTGCCATATAATAGGCCAGGTTGAACTTTTTGGATCTTGCAACAAAATAGAGCATGTAACAAAGACACGCAGGAACATGGTCTCGATTACCCCCAGACAGAAAATATTTTCCCAAATAATTTCTTCCAAAGGCTTCAGAGTTGGCAGAATTTCACGAGTGAGAATTTGATGACATGGAACATCATCAATTTCTTGCTCATGACGGATGCGAGTGACTTGACCTTCTCGATCAATTCAAATATATGAAATGATGTCATCAGGAGAAGGATGGTTGGTTTGATATGGACCATCTGTAGGGACACCATATGCCAACTCATCAAGTGACCACTTATCGGTAAAGACGCAAGCACCCTCACAAGGTATGTCGAAGAATTTATGAGCAAAATTCTTTCTCGAAGATGAGAAGCGAGAAAGATGGAGCGTGGTTGTGATGTGTTGGGCGCGAGTGCCGCGAAACAATTTGAGTTGTCGAGAGAGGCATATATTGGGCGGGCTGCGAGTGGGTGTCAGTCACTAGGTGTTGCGAGCGAGATATTTTTATTTAGAAGGCGAGATGTAGGGTTGCAGCGACGGTCATAAGTGAAGATGTCAGTCATGCTCGATGAAGCAGATGCTGTAAATGACACAAACATTGAGGAGCACGTCATTATCAGTGAGCGATGGTGCAAGTACACTAATGCAAAGCGCGAAGAGAGTATCAGTAGTAAACGCAATACTCATGATCACGAGGACATACATTGGGTACTGATTGTGAGCGGGCGTGAGTTATCGGTCATGCAATGTTCATCAAATCATACCGCTCGCTGCGTAACGCACGACTGACTGAAGTTATGACGGCGCAAGCTCATCACACAGTGATCACTCTAAATCCGATTTACGTTTTTGAGGTAGCGGGTGGGGGGGAGGAATTGCGATGGGAGCGAGCGAATCAGTTTGGAGAGAGGTTGAGCGATGGGGGGAGATGTGGTGATGGTCTTCGAAGGATAGGAGAGCTGAGTGCATGGGGATGAACGCGGAGGAGAGCGAAGGGAGGACGGTAGTTGTATGTTGGGGACACGGTGGTTTTAGGAGGGAGCGGAGTGTGGGAGAGCTTAGAGAGGGATGTGAATTGAACATTGTTTCTGGAGTGTGATGCGCGTGCGAATGTGCAGTCAAATGATGGTGGAGGTAGACGATTAAGCAGTCTTGGTAAAGATATCTAGCGGGACGATAGCGATGACTAAGCGGCGATCCGTGGGGAGAAACGGTCATTATGGCTCCAAAAACTGAGTCACTAACCTTCTATCCTTCATCTTTCGCGATCTTCTCAACGGCAGATAGACAGACACATATCTATGTGTATCTAAGGTCTATAAGATACATAGATGCACTCACAACTTCTATGTCATCTCAACCTGGTGAGGAGCGAGGATACGTGCTGGCATGATTAGTCAGACGTATTTCTCACATGATACGTGGAATCTCTGGACACGACTTATCGTGATGGAGTATCACTAGTGATTCGTTACGGGGACGGCGCGTACAAGAGAGGTTGGACAGTGGGTATCCTAATCTATGTGGAGTCGATATATGTATATCTGTATATAGTAGATTATCTTTATGATTCATTTTTGCTATTGGTATGGTGTTCAGCGAGCGTGTGCTATTTCATACGTGAGCACGGTAGTGGTCTACTATATCTATGTATGAGCCAATTTTTTGACAAACTCACTAGTGTATGTAAATCCTATGTCTAAAGGAAGCATATTAGTTATACATTATATCCTAGTAGTTCTAATTGTACAAAATTGAAATAAAAATGGAAAATCCCCAATTTCACTTTTTGTGTTCATCATAAATCCGAGACTCAAATTGAAAGAAAATAGATGAAATGACTTACAATTGATGATCTTTGTGATGTTAGGAATGATTATTAGTGTTGATTTGATCTTCAATTAGCGTTTTGGTGGTTGATTTAGAGTTTTGGTTGTTTTGTGTTCGTGTTCGTCGCACCAGCAGGGAAGAGGGGTGTTTGTTTGTGAGTTTTGGAGATTTCTGACAAAGTGAGAAATATTAAGTGTCTGCTGATGGCGGTCCCATATCAATCAGGGCGCCACCTAAATAAGCTTTGGGGCCGCCCTCAACGAGGGTTTCTGGACTGAGTTTTGACAAAAACTTTGCAAAGGAGAGTGATGTTTTAATTTGCATTTCGCGAATTAAAAATATTTAACAAGCTTCGGATGAAGTTGTTAAATTGTCACGACACGGAATGGAACACGGATTAGAATCAAGACTAGAAGACAGAGAAGTAGACTAACACGATTTATGGAATGTGTTCCATCATTCCTAAACCAAGACGTAGATAGTTAAACGATTCATGTTTAAGGGGTTTCATGAGAATGTCGGTGATGTTGTCGACGGACGGCACTTGTTCGATTGAGATATGTCCTTTCTGGACATTATCACGAAGAAAGTGGTGACGAATTTTGATATGTTTGGTTCGAGAGTGTTGCATCGGGTTTTTGCTAAGGTCAATCGCACCTTTATTGTCGCACATGATTGGGACGTCGTCGAGTCAAACATCGTAGTCGATAAGAGCTTGTTTCATCCATAGTGCTTGTTGACATGCCTTTCCGACTCTTACCTATTCAGCTTCGGTAGAGGATATAGCAAGAGCGGTTTATTTCTTCGAGAACCAAGATGTCAAACAACATCCCACGAACCTACAAATACCACTAGTGCTCTTTGGTCCACATAATTAGGGGTGAGCATATGTACCGAGAACCGCAGTTCCGAACCGAACCGAACCAGAACCGACCCAACCCGAACCGAATTTTTGAACTGTGGTTCGGTTTCGGTTCCTCAATATGTCAAAATTTCGGTTCTCGGTTCGGTTCGGTTTGGAACCGCGGTTCTCGGTTCCAAAACCAAAGAACCACCGACTTCAAATATATAGGATTTTTATTAGATTTTTGGTTT
>BQNB010147814.1:4023-16389 GCA_026074375.1 Tanacetum coccineum
AATTTGTCAAATGCATCATGACTTCCAAACGAAAATAAATCTAATCTCCAAAGTCTAAACGAAAATACAAATCCAACTTAAAAGTATAAACAACTCTAAAAGAAATGGGAAAGTTATCATCAAGTCGTCTACTAAGAGCTCCTAAGCACTCTTCACTCATAACCCAACTTCCTTTTAATACCTGCCGCGAAGAAAAGAAATGCAGCTGAGCTAAAGCTAAGTGAACAGATATAAAAAACAATTAGATCAAATACATCAAAGATCTTTATAACAAAAGCACTGAACAAAATGAATAGTCAAACAAAACATATAGAAATGCCCAACGAGCTTAAAACATATGTCTAAAGCATGTCAGATGCTTAGACCCTACAATCATATCATATCATATTATATCAAATTGTACATGGGAGCTGCAGCTCCAGATGTACCCTACAAAGTGTGCAATGGGGTGTTGGCACCACACTAAGCCATGCACCAAATCATATCCAAATCCTACACATATTAGCCTAAGATGCCTCCATACGCCCCTCCTACAAATCAAATCAAATAATATATGGCCAAGTGCATAAAGAGTGCACACAAAAATGGGGACGCCGTGGGCTGATCACACCGCCACAGATAGTGTCACGCCATTGATGCCACAATGACGCGGCCATGGTACCTCCATGGCTCCTCCATGGCTAGTTAATTGCGAGGGATACGGAACACAATGTTAGGGCTCATTTAACATTCGATAGCAACATTAATATATAATCCAAAAGAAGGTTCAGAAAGATCTAACTTACGAATAAACTCATTCATGGCAGTGTCAAATGCATAGCGTATATCAAACGAATCAAAGGGCTCAACGATATTATCAAATAGGATAGGCAACCTAATATCAAATCATAGGATGGGGAAACATAAATAGGGATTTGTGAGGCAATTAGATACGAGACAAAAGGTCATGAGCAATCCTTAAAAAGAAAGGATGAATATCTGACATGCAAAATCTAATCACGCGTACTCAAACAACAACAATTCACTCCGCCTTCATATTATCTACATGAAATTTGTATATCAATATTAGTTTGTAACAGAGTGAATACTATTTTATTTTGTCTATTGAGTTCATAGTGTTAAACTACTTAAATACTTGCGTCAATAAGTGCCTTTATATACGAAATGCGATTGTGTGCTGTTTTGAGGAATTTTCATACATATGACAATTTATTTACTTACTCGGATTTTACATTTATAAAACATTGGTATTTTAAGTTATTATTTCTTATAAATTATATTTCTAACCTAGGCACACAAAGGCACAAAAAGGCAAGAAGTACTTCTTTTGGAAATGAAAAGATAAAACAAATGAAGACTACCAGTTGATCATAGGTAAATAACTTCGAACTGTTAGTATTATATCTCTTACTAAAAAGCCAAAATATGTTAAATACTTCATGCATGCATGGTTTCACCTTGCTTAACATATTATTATGGTGACATGGTTCATTATATAATTCACAAACCATTTTCATATTTGATGCCTTGCTTAAATATATAAGTATCCAATGAAACCTTCTTCCCCAATACATTTTGGCCGTATACTCTGTTTATTTGGTTTACTTGTTCGGTATCAACGCTTTTTAAATTATTTTCCAACACGATCCTTGTATCTTTTTGAATAAACCTTTTGAGTCTTAAAACTTGTTTTACTAGTAAATAACTAAAGATAATTAGCTTGTGAATATTATCATTATTACTGTTAGCTCTTCTTTTTAGCCCATTGTTAAAATATGCATTCGACTCGACTTTTATTTAGATCTTTGTAAACAAAAAAAAACATTTTTATTAAAACTACATATCATGTGTTTGTCTTTAACAAGTGTTTAAGGATACACTCTAAGCTACACGTGTAGAGATGGAGACGAAAAAGCAAGTTACATGAATGCTAAGAATAAACGTGACCCGTTGATCGATACTAAACCCAAACGTGCGAACACGAACCGAACACTTTGAAAACACACGACTATACGTATATGGATAGAGAACCCAAAAACTCAAGCCTCTATCACGAACATAATCCCAACGAATATGTCCCCAAAACGAAATCAACGCGATAACAAACATATGATCACTAACCAGGATTTGAGTAATGATGCGTGAACAACCCCATAAATACCTGCTAACATCCACTAACCCTTCGTATCAGAGGGATTTTATTCTATTTTATTTTGGAACTTGTTTAGGTTTACTGTAAGATGGAGATTAAGAAGATACTAGTTTGAAGCGTGCTTTTTATGTGTGGAGCGTGGGGTAACTGAGTATTCGAATATTATAGGATTGAGGTTATCATGATGGACCGGGTATAACTCAAAACCAACTAATTCAGATGTGTGATTATTTGAATTTTTACATCATGTTTTACTTAAAATATAGTATACTTAATGTCACATTACATGTGACGTCAAACATAGAAGTTGATAAGTACTACCTTATTACTTTTATTTTGTATCTAGCATTACTGTTTTTATTGGTAATATATTCAAGTTTATGGTATCTCTCATTATTCCACCTCTAAAAAAATTTCGGCCGCGCAACATGAATGTCAAAAAACTAAAACGGAAACGTACCAAATCGCGAAAGAAATGTGGGGATTGTCAGTCCGCTCATTTCTTCGTTTTCCAAGTGGCCTCACGAGAAGGGATGATTTTGCCAAAGAACTTTAACTAGATGAATGTTTTCTTTCTCTAGACCCGCTCTTGACGTTCTAAGTAGCCTCAGGGTCCTCAGCAAAAGACAAATCTTCGCGAATTTTATCAAGCGAATATTGAACAACATGATATGGATGATAGTTGTAACCTCTCAAAAGAGATACATGGAACACATTATGAACATGAGACAATTGCGGAGGTAACGCCAAACGATAAGAAACTTCACATTATATGGTCAAATGACTTTTTTATCTTTAAAGCATTCTGATATAGAGAGTTTTAACTTAGCACCATCTTATGACCTGTATTTTATATCTTTTGTATTACCTTGTGTTCTTCATTTTTGACAGATTTAACTTGCATATACATTAGTATAGTAAGCTTTCACAACCTAAAACTTAAATGTAACATATGATTATAGTTTGATATATACGTCGAGGCTGGACAGGTACGAACGAAACCGAAAACACGAACACGAACGTACACAAGTACAAACACGAACACCAAGGATTTAACGAGACACAAGCGAACCTAACCCAAGCGTATACGATCAGTTAACACGTACCAGCCACGAACCAAAACCCAGATGTACACAACCATTAAACGTAACTTAAAACTCTTCAGCGCCCGAACTATAACCCTCTAGCAAAATCGAAACAATTACCACAGCCCACAAACGAACAAAGATCAAATCCAGTCACGAACCAGAAACCAAACATGACTCAAACAAACCCAAACAAATTGGATTCTACCAGCCTTCAACCCTTATATATTTGCAGAGAGAATTTTGATTGGTTTTGCTTTTGAGATTTATGAAAAGAGAATAAGGGATGCGTGTATATAAGAGATTTTGTGGTTTAACAGAGTATTCGAAAAAATGGGATATGGAGAATGAATCGGGTATCATGTTGACCCAATAACTCACGTGCATGACATATTTGAAATCTTTATCTCATATTTTTATATTTATGCTATATATTGTTTAGTTGCAAGAATACTAATAAGGATTTGAGTTTTATATGTACTTAAATATTACTTTTAGTTAATATTACTTTATTTTATAGTTTGGGGTATTATAATTCTTCCCATCTAAAAAGATTTTCGGCCGCGAAATTAATGTCTAAACCTAAAGGGAAATGTACCAAAACGCGAAAAGAAATATGAATAGTCAGTCCGCATCATTTCTTCATTTTCCCAAGTAGCCTCACGTTCGGGATGATTTTCAAAGAAATTTAACAAGATTGATGGATTTCTTTCTCATGACGCGCTCTTAACAATCTAGAATAGCCTCAGACACTTCAACAAAAGACAAATCTTTACGAATCTTATCGAACGGACATTGGACAACATGTATCGGATGATAGTTTTAATATCTCAAAAGAGATACATGGAACACATTATGAACATGAGACAATTGCGGATGTAATGCTAAATGATAAGAAACTTCGCCAACTCGATATAATATTTCGAACGGACCAATGAATCGCGGACTTAATTTCCCTTTCAAACCAAAACGTCAAACAACTCTGCACAGAGATACCTTAAGAACCACATGCTCCCTGAGTTTAAATTCTAAAGCTCTTCGATGATGATCGGCATAACTCTTTTGTCGTGACCCAGCTTCCTTAAGTTTCTCTTTAGCAATGACAACTTTTTCATTCGTCACTTTGACCAATTTCGGACCTTCTATAATAAACTCTCCAACTTCATTAAGATTGTTCTAAAAACTCCTTGAGACATCCTATGACTCCGATAAGTTCACATTATATCAAGTAATTATTATCACGTTGGCTAGATGTCATAATAATGGCATCACATAAATATGCGCTTATCGTTATCATACTCTATCTCAAGTCATAACAAATTTTTTTGTCTTATCTAATATCTCATGCTACTATCTCTTAATCACTTACTGATATTACAAACAAATGGTTGTTCTACACTTTCGGTCATATAAATCTCAAAAGAAGCCCCCTTGATACTTGCATGCCAACTATTATTGTAAGCAAACTCAACTAAACACAAATACTCGTTCCAATTCCAGTCCACTCCAAAGCGCAAGATTTCAACATATCCTCCAAAGTCTGAATAGTGCGTTCAGTCTGTCCATCAGTCTGAGGGTGAAAAGCAAAACTAAACTAAAGTTTCGTTCCCCAAGCAATCTGTAAGCCTTTCTAAAATCGTGAAGTGAAACGGGAATCTCTATCAGACACTATTGATGCATGTGTGCCATGTAACCCAATAATATTTTAATGAAAGATCTCTGCCAACTTGCTAACTAAGTACTCTCGTTGAATAGGCAAAAAGTAAGCTGGCTTAGTCAACCGATCAACCACAACCCAAATTGCATCATTCTTCTTAAAGCAACGAGGCAGCGCTGTTACAAAGTCTATGAAGGTTTTATCCCACTTCCAAGTCGGAATATCTAGCGGCTGAAGGAGACCACTTAAACGTTGATGTTCGATTTTAATTTGTTGACATGTTAAGCACTTCGCCACAAATCTAGCAACATCATGTTTCATACCATTTCACAAGAAATTTTGCTTCAAGTCTCTATACATCTTCGTAGAGCCAAGATGAATAGAGAAAGGAGAATTGCGTGCCTTAGTCAAAACAACTTCTCGAAGAGGAATCGTCAGGAACACATAATCAATTACCGTACCATATCACACCATGATCGTTCACCTAAAATTCTGCTTGCTTACCTTCTTTCAAATTTTGTACCACCGATCATAATTCACCATCTTCCTTCTAAGCTTCCTTGATTCATAATATAAGGTTCAGTTTAATCTTAAGACTAGCTATATACCTTTTATAACCACGAACAACTAACTCGACTTCCATGAGCTCCAAATATTTGATAATCTAAGGTTGAATTTTGAGACAAGTCATAATTCTAGAGTTTTTCTACTAAGTGCGTCCGCTACCACATTAGCCTTGCTAGGATGATACTGAATATTTGCATCATAATTCTTGAGAAGTTCCAAGCAACGTCGTTGCCTCATATTTAACTCATTTGAGTAAAAATATATTTGGGGCTTTTATTATCGGTGAAGATGTGACAAGTTTCCCGATACAAATAATGTCTCCAAACCTTAAGAGCAAAAACGACTGCTGCCAACTCCAAGTCATGTGTCAGATAATTCACCTCATATGATTTTAGTTTCCTCGATGCATAAGCGATAACCTTCCATGTTGCATAAGAACGCAACCAAGACCTTTCTTCGATGCATCACTATAAATTTGGTATCCAATTATTCCAGAAGGAAGAGTAAGTACGGGAGAAGAGACTAATCTCCTTTTCAGCTCTTCAAAACTCTTCTCTCGCTCCTCATTCCAGACAGACTTTTCTCATTTCCGCATAAGTTTCGTCAAAGGTAAAGCAAGAAGTAAAAACCCTTCCACAAATCTTCGATAATACCCCACAAGCCCCAAAAAGCTTCTAACTTCAGTCACTGTCATCGGTCTCGGCCATTTAGTGATAGCCTCAACCTTAGTAGGATCTATAGTAATACCATCTGCTAATATAATATGACCCAAGAACGCCACTTGCCCCAACCAATAGTCTCACTTTGAGAATTTTTCATAAAGCTTCTTCTGACGCAAGATTTCTAACACAATACGAAGATGATCTTCATGTTCCTCCCTCGTATTTGAATACACCAAGATGTCATCAATGAACACGATGACAAATCTGTCCAAGTACCCATGAAATACACGATTCATCAAATCCATAAAAACAGTCGGAGCATTAGTCAATCTAAACGGCATCACAAGAAACTCATAATGACCATAGCGAGTGCGAATAGCTGTTTTGGAAACATCTTGCTCCTTTACACGCAGCTGATGATAACCCGACCTCAAATCAATCTTTGAGAAAAAACTTGGCACCCTAAAGTTGATCAAACAGATCGTCGATTCGTGGTAGTGGTATTTGTTTCTCACTGTAATACGATTCAGCTCCCTATAATCAATACACAACCTCATACTACCATCCTTCTTCTTCACAAATAAAACTGGCGCACCCCACGGAGATACACTTGGTTGAATAAAACCACGTTCTAGAAGTTCTTGAAGTTGATCTTTTAGTTCTTTCAATTTAACTGGCACTATTCTATACCGAGCTTTTAAAATGGGTTGAGCACCAAGAATCAACTCAATAGTGAATTTCTACTTCACGCTCAGGTGGTATTCCCGAAAATTCATCAGGAAATACATCAGGAAAATTTTGAACTACTGGGTGACTCCCGAGGCGAGGTCCATCCAACGAAGTGTCTTTAATTGATGCCAAGAATTCTTCACAGCCATGAGAGATTAACGTTCAATCTTTGAAAGCAGAGATGATTTAGTGGGCTTACCAAGTTGGGAACCATGGGTAAATAAATTCAAGATTGTTCAAATCACCAAAGATGACACGTTTCGTATCACAGTCGATAGTAGCTCGATGCTGGGTTAATCAATCCATACCAAGAATAATATTGAAATCACTCATTTCCAAATGAACCAAATTAGCAGAACGAATGTCATCACCAACACGTAACAGAAAACGCCCAAACGTATGACTAATAACCATGATATTTCCCATAGGCGTAAAAACAGATAGGGCGTGATCTGATAGTGTAGACAAAACTTTAAGATGCTTAGCAAATGTAAGAGGAACCGCAAAATGTGTCGAACCAGTACCAAAAAAACAAACACATAACGGTCGTACATTTAAGAGCTCCCATAATGGAAAAGTTTTCAAAACGGATGAAGAGGCATCTAAACGATTTAAAAACGATTCAACAAAGACAATTTAGAGATTAAGATCAAAATTCAAAAGAGAGCGATTAGATCGAAAATGAACCCAAATATCTACCCAATCCTCACAGGTCATAACCTAAGTTCTACAAGACGAACCTAGAGCTCTGATACCATAATTGTAACACCCCACCCAAGAATGGGTCAAATGTCACATATATGGCATCAAAACAAACGTAAGTGGAAGACTTAATTCATAAAATGGTTCAACAATGTTCACCAATAAAACTAAGGAAATAATTTGTCAAATACATCATGACTTCCAAACGAAAATAAATCTAATCTCCAAAGTCTAAACGAAAATACAAATCCAACTTAAAAGTATAAACAACTCTAAAAGAAATGGGAAAGTTATCATCAAGTCGTCCACTAAGAGCTTCTAAGCACTCTTCACTCATAACCCAGCTTTCTTTTATTACCTGTCGCGGAGAAAAGAAACGCGGCTGAGCTAAAGCTCAGTGAACAGATATAAAAAAACAATTAGATCAAATACATCAAAGATCCCATATAACAAAAGAACTGAAAAAAATGAATAGTCAAACAAAACATATAGAAATGCCCAACGAGCTCAAAACATATGTCTAAAGCATGTCAGATGCTTAGACCTTACAATCATATCATATTATATTATATCAAATTGTACATGGGAGTTGCAGCTCCAGATGTACCCTACAAAGTGTGCAATGGGGTGTTGGCACCACGATAAGCCATGCACCAAATAATATCCAAATCCTACACATATTAGCCTAGGATGCATCCATACGCCCCTCCGACAAATCAAATCAAATAATATATGGCCAAGTGCATAAAGAGCACACACAAAAATTGGGAAGCCGTGGACTGATCACACCGCCACAGATAGTGTCACGCCATTGGTGCTACAATGACGCGGCCATGGTACCTCCATGGCTAGTTAATAGCTCGGGCATCAGAACAAACAAAGGGTTCATATAGCATATCGAAACAAAACATATTATGTCCAAAGAAGATCATGATCAGACATACGAATAAACTCATATCATGGCAGTGTCAAATGAAGCATATATCAAACGAATTCAAAGGGCTCAACGAAGTTATCAAATAAGGTAGCAACGAATAACGAATCATAGGATGAGAAACATAAATAGGGATTTCAAAGGCGCAAAAGATACGGATCACATGTCATAAGAATCCTTAAAAGGAAGGATAGAATATATGTACCTTAACAGTAAATCATCGCGTACCCGAAAACACAACTTACTCTCGCTTCAAATTATCTACATAAATTAAGTGACCATTTATTATTAACAATCGTGTAACTATATAATGTTCCTGGTAAGTTTTACTCTTGATTTGATTACATATATAAATATGGCTATATGTCTATTATAAAGGTTAGATGATAATCAAATGTCATTTCAAAATTATATATACATACGTTTTGAAAAGCTAGAATTACATTTGTTTTAAAAAGTAATATAATATGAAAAGAGTACATGATAATTACTTTATAAAAAAAGAGGTTCAAAAGTCCCTATGTAATATTTCACCCAAATATTAAAATAACAATATATAGTTCGAATCGGAGTTAAAATGCACAATTTTTATACATCATATTTAAAAGACCAATTACGCAAAGCGGTTCATGCATGCAACGTGAGACGAGTTTTCTTTATGAACTTCTCAAACCATTTTCACATTAAAGTTTTCCTATAATATATATTATTAAACCTTGTGTTTCAAATGCATTCTACCCAAACTTATATATCAGATTTATACCTTTCTTTCTCTAATGATATTGATCATGTGCATTCATGTAACTCATAGTTTATTGATCACGTCGTCTTTTATATGATCATTTCCGAATGAACTATTTTATAACTTCATTTGATATCTGAATTTACATAGTTTAATTAGTAATATTTAACCATAATATTAAATGTTATAAAGCTCAATTATGTGATATAACCATATGATGTCATCTCATAATAATGTAAATTATTTCATATTAGACATAAGTCATCAGATTTACAAGATTATTTATAAACACTAATTTATAACCGATTATATGGTCAAATGATTTTTTTATCTTTAAAGCATTCTGATATAGAGAGTTTTAACTTAGAACCATTTTATGACCTGTATTTTATATCTTTTGTATTACATTGTGTTATTCATTTTTGACAGATTTAACTTGCCTATACATTAGTATAGTAAGCTTTCACAACCTAAAACTTAAATGTAACACATGATTATGGTTTGATATATACGTCGAGGCTGGACAGGTTACGAAACTCGAACCGAATTACACAAACGATCGTTACACAAGTACGAACATGTAACGTACACAAGTACGAAATGAACACCAAGGATTTAACGGAGACCACAATGCGACCATCAACCCAAGCGTCTACGGATCAAGGTAACACGTACCGCCATGAACCAAAACCCAGATGTACATCAACCATTAAAGTATAACGTAAAACTCTTTAGCGCTTATACGTATCTATAACCATACTGCAAATCGAAAACATAACCGCCAATCCCTATAAACGAACAAAGATCGAATTCAGTCACGAACCAGAAACCGAACAGGACTTCAACAACCCCAAACAAATTGGATTCTACCAGCCTTCAACCCTTATATATTTGCAGAGAGAATTTTGATTGGTTTTGCTTTTGAGATTTATGAAAAGAGAATAAGGGAGGCGTGTATATAAGTGATTTTGTGGTTTAACAGAGTATTCAAAAAAATGGGATGTGGAGAATGAATCGGGTATCATGTTGACCCAGTAACTCACGTGCATGACTTATTTGAAATCTTTATCTCATATTTTTATATTTATGCTATATATTGTTTAGTTGCAAGAATACTAATAAGGATTAGAGTTTTATATGTACTTAAATATTACTTTTAGTTAATCTTACTTTATTTTATAGTTTGTGGTATGTACCCATACTTGAAAACCTAATTTATTTTCGGTGCTTACGTCTTTTAAATGAAACTATAATGCCAAAAATTTTTAATTAACATTTCAGTAATTATATTATTAACACCATTAAGTGCAAGTAAAATAAAACAAAAGTTTCTACGTCGATGCCATTAGATAAAACCGAATCGGTAATAGAATCGTTATAAATCATTCGTTTGTATTCTTTCTAAAATAGATTTGTGTCATTTCTTAACTAGTCTTATATCATTATTTAAATTAAGAATATCTCATTCCAAATGAATAAGAAACATTTACTACACTTAAAAACTTTAATTCCTTTCCTTTGACTCCACGCGTTTATTGCGATAGATTCGTACCATCCTTATTTATATACACGCTTGGTCTTCATAACTCAAAAACAACATTCCTAAACCAAAACAAAACCGCCGTTGCATATAAACCTAGCTACTTAAGTGCAAAAGTCTGAGTTCAGGCGACGCCGGGAGTTGTTCGCCGTGTTCTCATTCGTTGGAGGCGTATAGTTCGTGATTGTGTAAAGCTTTGGATTACGTTTAGCTCTTCGGTTACGTCTTGATTTTTTGGGTTGGTTTGTGACTCGCTCAATATTCGTGTTTTCGGTTTCGATCTATCGTCTTGTTTGGAGGTATATCTTGAACCACAAATCATACACGCTACATATGTAAATGCTATATTAAGAAATCTTGTCCTGTCATCATGCTAAATATTATACTAGAATCTTAACTATATCACCATGAATGATGATTCATATACAAGCTTTAAACATGTAAACTTTCATGAACCTTAAACTTATATGATGCCATGAATATGCATGATCACCAGCCTAATGATAAACTTGAATTTTAGTATCTGTAATGGAGTTGATAAAATCTGAAAAGGGTTTATGACAAGGATAGAACTATGGCATGGTGTCTATTAAGGATAATAAAAAGAAGACCTTGCATGAAGTAGTATGGCAAATATGGATCCCATATGTAATCTACGTATTTTACGTAGTTATTTTGTAGGAATTGATTGTTTTCTTTAAGAATAAATAATTGATGTAAAGAAGTTAGAACATGCTTTGATAATAATGGTATTAATTTGGGTTCTTAAACGTGAATACTAGAAATGACTAAAACCCGTTTTCCTTAAAAATTCTACAATAAGTTTCTGAACCGTTTTTTAACTTATTATTTTGGTACAAATACTGAAAGGAGTATATTTTCTTTCACCGTTGAAAATGCTAGGTAATCATATAAGCCTAGTTTTAAAATAAGCCTTAACTATTATTTATTCATATAAGCCTCATAACAGATGCATGTGTATACACTTTTTTTAATGCAAACAACTCAACAATAGTTCGCTACAAGTGAATATTCTATGTAATCATATACGGAGTAAAGCATACTTATGGATATTAACTATGTATGTGGTATCCCATTGATTCACAACATTTGAATAGACTAACACTACTAAATAAAATAAACTACTAAATGAAACAAAATAATAAGATATGAGACGAGATGTCATTTGAAGCTAAATATTAAGTGGTCCTTAATTTTGTAGATAATCTGAAGCAAGAGTAAGTCGATTTGATTTGTTGAATTATTGTTGATTTATTTAAGGTCGCTTTTAGGAAGGTATTCGTTCGAGGGAGTGCCTTGGTGTTCTTGTTTTATTCCTCTTGTGCCGGTTGAAGTGAGTTTTTATGGGCCCATTTTAATTGTTTTCTTGGGGGAAAATGATACTCAAAGTTGTTTTTAAATTCTTTTGCTGTGCTACTTATTTGATTTTCATTGGACAATGGTTGTGCTTATAATGGCGTTATGTAACACCCTCAAATTGGGTCGCAACGGAATATGGGTCTGGGGGTGATACTTCATAGATCAATAGCACAAGATATATATAAGAACGACCATTTAAAAGTGATTTAAAATTGA
>BQNB010147815.1:0-16389 GCA_026074375.1 Tanacetum coccineum
GATAAATTAAGCAATCAAGATAAACAAACCAAACATTAGATCTTCATAAACATGGTATCAGCTGATAGTCATTGTAAAAATACACACGGTTTGATATATGAACAATTAAAATAAAGAAACCTTAATCGAACGCGTATTCGGTTGCACAAAGATTACAAGAGTTTTCCTATGATCTTAAGGCTCTTTTCTAACCTTCTAGGCTCCTTTATTCGTCTCTTGGTCGACTTGGTGGCTTAGGGATTCACTTGCGTACCTAGAACTGAGTTTTGGGTCGTATATATATAGGGTCTGGAAACATGTCGATACGCCGTATAGAGCAATGTGGGATACGGCGTATTAGGGATTTCTTGGAGTAAGGACCACGTTTGATATCTTCCAGAATATTTTATTACTATATTGTGAATATGGCGTATTGATGTCTCCTGGATATGACGTATTGGGTCTTCAATCCTTAGTGGTTATTTGTGAAGTGTAGGCACGGATACGCCGTATCTTCTTGATGGATACGACGTATTGAGGTAAAACCAGTTGATTCTTCTTCGTTGACCAAAGTATTATATACGGCGTATAGTTGATGTGGATACGGCGTATTCTTCAAAGTCAGGAAATAGTCTTTTAATTCGTCAAAGTCTTGGATACGTCATATAGGCTATAATAATACGACGTATTTGCTGTTAGATCAGTAGACTTTCTTGAACTCTTCGTTTATGCTCCAAGATGCGTGCCTTTTAGCAAAACTTCACCAAGTACTCCATAATTACTGCAATTCTCAAATATAAACGATTAAGTAACAATTCTTTGCAATAATGATACAAAATGGGTTAAATACATGGGATAAATAATGCTATAAAATAGACGTTATTTGATGTCATCAAGGTGCAATTTTTTGGGCGTCCAAGAAGCAAACTTGCATCACCAACTCAACAATGGAATCTAAATTTGTGGCTTTAGCAGCTGCTGGTAAGCTGAATGGTTAAGAAACCTATTCCTTGAGATTCCATTGTGGCCCAAACCTATAACACTTATATCTATCCTTTGTGATAGTGTTGCTACATTGGCAAAGGCTTATAGCCAAATGTACAATAGGAAGTCTTGACACTTAGGTGTCAGGCATAGCATGATTCGTGAACTTATCACGAATGAGGTGGTATCTATAGAGTTTGTGATTCTCAACAAAACTTATCCGATCACTTGACGAAGGGACTAGCTAGAGACTTGATTATAAAGTTTGCTGAAGAGATGTGCTTAAAGTCCGATTAAGTTGCTGAATGATAAGATACCCAACTCTCTGCTGAGGAAACTTGGTAGCTGAGTTCAATGTGGAAAGCTGAACGTTCAGTGGACTGAAGCACATGTTTTACAATCATCACAATAATGTGCTTGGAACCTGCTAAAAAGGAGGATGAAGTCTTTACTTCTCAATAGTTAATATCTTTGAAAAAGTACTTAGCAAGAGCATGAATAAAGAGGAACCACCTATGTAAATGTTAAGGTTTTGCCGCTTTGGGGAGCTCTGGACTTTTAGCTCTTACAACATTTATGAATTGGATATGGACATAAGGATTGTATAGTGTCAGGAACGTTTAAGTGTTTGAAAACTTCTGTGTATTTTTATCTTCAGGTATTCATATATGTAACACCCCAAAAAATCACAACGCAGCGGAATACCACTTGGGGTGCTACTTTATAGTATAAAGTACAAGTTACAGAAAAGACTCTAAGTGAGACGTTTTGAAAAGTCAACCATTCGATAATTTTTATAAAATAGCATAGTTACAATAGGTCCCATTTATAATGTAAAGAAAGCACCTGTCAAAACTATTTATTGTAATGGTGTACTAAAATGATATAAAGAGCCTTTAAATCAAAAATATTTGTATCCGCGCGACTCGAATGCTCTCAATGTTCAGCTAGCAATATAATAACCTGAGAAAATACATGCAAAAACGTCAACAATAATGTTGGTGAATTCATTGGTTTAAGTAAAAGCAGTATTGAAATAACTCAAATAATGTTTCAGTAAGAAAAGTAGCGTTACAACATTTAAAAGTATTATTTCCGAAATCTAAGTAGTGATTCAATAAATCAAGAAACGTTCAGTAGTGGACCACAAGACTTAGTAATGTAGACAAGAGAAACAAATTCACAAAGACAAAATGAATTATAATTATTGCTCTACAAGCTCATGGCACTCAGAATCATTAACAGTTATGCAAACTCCCAAACAGGTTTGTGCCATCAAAAAGTAGGATTGTTTGCCAACACCCCAAAAAAAAAACAAAAATAGAACCTTCAACGATTTCAAATGTTAAAATGCGTCCGTTGTTGGTATTCAGTTGTGCACTCACCCTGCCGGGAATCTGTCAGTCCCAACAATCTATTGCACAACACTCACGGTTTACTACAATATGCAAATTAACGCTCTACGATAAATAGGACTTAATTGGCAGCAGGAGCTGTACTTAGCAATAATATGATCGGGAATAGCATAACAATTGAAAACACTCGTGACCTATTTCAAACAAAGATTCTTATGTAGTCAAACGTCACGGTTACAGTATATAAATCGGATTCAAACTGACCCTCAATCATGGTATTAAAGCAAATCAAGCTTTAGTAAATTCAAGAAAAACACCATGTAACACGATCATAGTTTTTTAAAATCATGTATAAAAGCAAGTAAAGTTTTAGTAGACAAATATCATTAATCGCTTATTAGTAAAGAATCCATAATTTACTTTGGTAAGACCGAGCAAGTATTCTCACCCTGAAGACAATTAATGAAAACCATTAAAAGATGAAACGTGTGTGGGGCTATGACTCACCGAAGAAGCAATGAAGTATCAAGAATGAGAAATTTCTACAAGTGATAGAAACGTCGACAACGTCCTCACCCGCGAACTATAATATAAGGTGCGCGTAATATGAATAGAAATATAAGCAAAATGGCATAAAACAGGACAAGCTATGATAAAATATATATATTTTCGACATATCAGACATCATATAGTCGTAGAATCCCTGATTGCAGCCGACATCCTTTACTTATTTTGTAGCCACTAAAATGATCCCGCCTATATTTTTTAAACTTCATATAACCTAGTTCCGACTAATTATGTAATTTTAATGGAAAATTACGCCATTATTACTCATTAATAAAGCTTAAGTGACAAACCTAGATTGCGAACGAAAAAGAAAGACTCACTTATTAGTTGCAAATACAGATTTAGTTAATCTAGTATTTACTACTAACCATTTTGCAAAAATACAAATTGATTAATCATAAAAATTTGTGCCATGTTTGACTTTTATAAAAATTTCTAAATGTCTGACCCGTCCAAAACTGACCTCCTAGATTAAGTTGATTCAGACTCGACTCTAAAAAAGGCAAGTTTTGATGTAAAACGATTTTTCGTACAACTTTTTAGCTTTACCGATACCCGACAAAACCAACAATACCAGGGAAAATGCGACCAAAATACCCTGAAGTTTTCTGACATGAAACTTTATATTTTTCGTAAACTAAAAAGTATATCTAATCCTGAAGCTTTTCAACACCGTTTAACACACGTTTCAGCCTGTAGTTATACCTCAGAAAAGGTAAAACGGCATTTTAAACAGACTTTTTAGTTTAACCCCGAGACTCAAAACATCGACAGAAAATGACGAAAATTCCTAGTTCGTATCTCAACAGTCAAACTAAATTTTTCTCCAAAAGTGCATAAATTTAGCGAAACAGTTTTCTAGACTTCATTGACCAATAAAAACTTCGTTATAAATGAGTTACCTGGACGTGACATAAATTGAAACTACATATTGAGAACACTATCATAACTGAAACTATAAACCAAAAACATTTTTGAATATTTTTTCACACCAATCCAAAATCGACACACAAACTTCTGCAGTAAAAGTGACACTTAAAACTCCGCCAAACGCTATTTTTCGTCACCCAACTAAAGCTCCAAATACACCTAGTCTAACCTATCTCTCGTCCACTGAACATCTCCAATCAAAATCCAACCTCAATAACACAACATGCACCAATCTTACTATCGATTTCTAAGTATACAATTAAACTCATGCATACATAATTACAATTAATCAACATAAAAATGGGTTTAGAAATGACTTATAAACACAATAGATTCAAAGAAAGACCCAAAAAAAAAAAAAGAAAAACAACACAAACCCCTTTGGGTTTTTCCTTTGAGCCGAAACCAACACAACACCCTTTTATCAAAACCCTAACTTTTTATAACCCACAATCTTGTAAAATCACTTGCATTCAAACCCTTGATGCTTCAATTATACTCAAAATCTGTTTGACACTGAATAAACCCTGTAGAATGTTTTGTATTATTCATCACAATATATAGAGATTACATAACCTAGAAACCATAATGGACCCAACCCACAAACCAGGCTTGAGCCTAATCCATTTAATACTCCCCCACAGTCCGAGCGACGAAATCGCGAAAGTTTGGACTAGAGCAGAAAACAAAATAAAACATTAAAACAAAAAAACAATAAAACAATACGATTGTGTGAATTTGTGACTTTAGCACAAATCACCAACACAAATCACGGTTTTGTGGATTTTTGACCCTAGCACAAATCACCAACACAAATTGTGTGAATTTGTGACCTTAGCACAAATCACGCGCGATTGTGTGGATTTATGACCTTAGCACAAATAACATAAATCACTAACAATTGATAAAACATAACTTCTTTTTTAATTAAAATAACATAATAAATAGAAAAAAAACATCATAGAACTCCTTGAGTAGATCCATCATTCTTGAAGACCTATTGAGAATTAGCTTCCATATCAGCTCTTCTTTTCTTTGTTCGATCCTACTTACTCAATTTGATATAGGCATTGATAATGCATGCTCTCATCTTCTTTTGTAGTTTGCTACAAGCCTTTTTTTTTTCTTTTTTTATTAGATGGATTAGGGTTTGAGGGGGTGTTATAAAAGAGGCGGCTCAACTTAGCCACCTAGGTCTGAGGGATCAACCAGCTTAACCCGCTCTAAATACCAAAGGAATAGATGGTGACGAGCTTGTGAAACTTTGTGTGTCCATTCCATTAATCATCTATTACAATTTATAGGGGTACATGGATAAATGGATAGACATTAATCAATGATTGACTAGATAATGATTGACAACTAGGCTAATCATGATTGACAACTAATGATTGATTGGATAATGTAATCAGCCAGGCTAACAGGATTAGGCCCAAGCTCAGTTTGTTGGTTGGGTCCATTAGGGTTTCTAGGTTATGTAATATCTATATATTGTGATGAATAATACAAAACATCCTACGGGGTTTATTCATTGTCTAACATGGTATCAGGCTAGAAAGATCCTTAAAACACCAAAAATCTTAACCTTCATCACAAAATAGTTGTCCTTCAGTGTTGTTTCCACCTCAAAAGTATTGTTGTTGATTTAATTTTGAATAGAGATTAATTTTGGCCTCAAGTTTGGTTGCGCAAAGCTCTTAACCTTAATATGATTCGTGTTCCTATTTTGCTGCTAATTCCCAAGACGCAACTTATTGGCGTGATTTAAATGGCAAACAATCTAAGTTTTTGGTTAAGTGTGCTTAGGAGGTGCTTCGTACGCGTGATGTTGATGTCGCATGGTTCCATGTAGTTTGGTTTGATCATTGTATTCCGCGACATGCTTTTCACCTTTGGTTGGTCATGCGAAATTTCCTTAGGACGCATGACAAATTGAGGCAATGGGACATTGCCCCGAATACTGAAGTTAATCTGATAAAGTGTCCTTTGTGTGGTGTTCAACCGGACTCACATAACCATCTATTTTTTGAGTGTTGTTTTTTACGCAGGTTTGGCTATATATTCGTCATTTGGGGAACATGGAGGTTGTTAACCCATCTCTTCAGGATATCATTACTCACCTTCAACCTATAGCTAGACAACGAACGACAAGTAGTATTGTTGGTAAACTCCTTTTGGCTGCTTTGTTGTAATATATATGGATTGAGCGTAACAACCGATTGTTCAAGAATGCTAAAAGATCGCCTGAAGAGTTACGTGATAGTATAATGGTTACGGTTCGTTTAAAGCTGATGACGTTAAGATTTAAGAATACCGCGAATGTGACTCGTATGCTTGATCGTTGGAAGATGCCTAAATCTTTTAGGCTCTATGGTTGCTAATTTCTTTTGCTATGGATGTTGTTCTTTCGTCTTGTGGCTTGGAAGATTATTCGGGTTCTTGGTTTTCTAGTTGGAAGTATCATTTGAGAGTTGTACTCTTTTTTCCTTCTCTAAAGTTTTTCCCACATGGTTTTTTCTTAGTGAAGGATTTTTAAGGATGCAATCTCACTGAGTAACTATCTTCATCTCTTTGCTGATTGCCATTAAATCTTGGCGATAATTTCAAATCGAATAGATGTTGCTGGTTTTAGTCTTCTCTTTAGAGGCATGTCTCATTTGAGTTTAGTGGTCATTTCAAGCGTTTGTGCTTGAGGTTAATGTGGCATTTCAGCCTCATTCCATTGTACTTAAAAGTTTCTGTGATTAATACAATTTACTGGGGTAATCCCGTTTACCAAAAAAAATAGTTGTCCTTCGGTCATCGGTAACTCGCCGATGATTCGGAGGGATCCCAAACGTACCTTGTTTTCTTTTTATCCTATTAGCTATAAGACAAATGAATCAAAGCGTCGATTCATCAGCGCAGCATAACACCGCTGCTACTGCTGTCATGACCATCATGCCTGTAATCCTCCTCATCCTCCACCTCATCTCTAAACACAGTCCTGTTGTCAGATTTCGTCAGTATAATCGACCAGTTTGGTACGTCAACCAGAACCGATCTCTGAACCATCAAGCCACCGCCGCCGCTGCTATACCACCCCATCAAATCCACACGATCCTTAACCCTAGAAACATGTTGTTTTTACTAGTAAGGATTGATAGGGATTAATGTGGGTATGATATAGGAATGATTGGAATTGATTGGAAAATCTTTGGTGATGATTCTTGATGGTGTTGGTGTTGATGTTGGTTCGAATAAGCAGAGAGGAGAGATCAGGACACGTTTTTTATATCTGTTATAACTATGTGTGTTTTGGTAATGTTTGAGTGGGTTAATACCACTAATATAGGGAAATAAAAATGCCATTTTAACTTTTAATTAAATAAATAAATAAAATAAATGAAGTGTTTGTTTTGAGGTTTAGTAGAAGTTGATAAAACATAATAGGGTGTTTGATTTTTAGTTTAGTAGGAGCACATCAATTGAATAAAGGGTATTTGGTTTTTAGTTTAGTAGGAGCACATCAATTGAATAAAGGGTGTTTGGTTTATATGTTATGTAAATTTTATATCTTTATGGTTTTATTTTTCTAAAACATTTATACTACAATATTTGATTTAAAACACTAAGTTAAAATATTAAAAAGTGTTAAGTACTATTTTGGACACTCTTTCGGCAAAAAGCGAGAAAAATCATAAAATACCAAAATAACAATAATTGAACTTCCTAAGCTAAATTACTATTTTATGTTTAATTCTTTAAACACTAACTGATAAAATATTTTAAGGCACGCTCCGCGAATATGCCAAAACTACATTTGTTTCACAAAATCTGCGTAACCAGTAAACACGAAACTTTTATTCAAAGGTGAAAATAAGAACGGATTTAAGATTTAATGTTGACCATAAAATACGAGATGTTACAAAATAGGGTGAAGAGTTTAATTCTTAAAACACCTCGATTCTCGAATATTTGAACGTGTAATGTACGAAGATGGAAATTCAATCTGCATGATATTTTCGTTTATGCACATATTTTGTTTTATGTTTAACTTTCATGCAAAAGGAATTGTACAAAATTAGGGAGGATTTTTGGAAATTTAGTGTAATTGTGGGAATCAGGTCATACTTGGAAATGAGTTTGGAGGTACGGAGTATTAAATGGGCGGTTTCAACATTAAATATTTGTAACCACCTTGACCTATTAAATGGGTGGTTTCAACATTGAATGTTTGTAACCACCTTGACCTATTAAGTAAGCGGTTTCAACATTAAATGTTTGTAACAACTTGACCTATTCAAATGGCAGGTTTGACTACATTAAATGACCATGTTTAAATTGGTCATGTAACTATTAATTCTTACAATTATGGACGCTAATTATGGAAGAGATTAATAGGCCTATTAATCTCTCATAATTTTCATTGACTAGGGTTTGAGTAAATCCCCTATAAATAGGGATCACAATTGCATAGAAAAACACACAGAAAAACATAAACACTTAAAAGTGAAGGGTTCTTGATTTGTGCCTAAAACAAGAAGAAGCACTTGGTTTTATCCCAATGAGGTATTCATGTAACCCAGACATAGGGTCGAATAATCTTTTTTGGAAATTGATCACACGACTTCAAGTGATATCTGGTAACCTTCATTGGTAATTAGTTAGGCATTGATTATCTTCACCCTAATCTAGGCCAACAACCAACAACAAGCCATTGGCCTCCCTTGCGTTTTGACGCAAAAGGGGAGGGGGTGTTATGCCGTCGGACCTTGATCTCTAACTTCGATACTGTGGTAGAAGAAATCATTTCTTACTCTCAATTTGCTAATTTTTTTCAAAGGAATAGTCTTTTTTAAAAAAGAACACAAAATCTAGCAAAGATGGCTTATTAAAACAAAAATAATGTTTTGTTTGTTTATTAAAAGGCTTTGAATTTAAACCTAATACGCACATTCAAATCTGAATCTGTGACTAAAATATCTTAATCTAATTAAATCAGAATGTAAATAAGAGGTTGAAAATTTTGAATCTATCTCATATAACTGTATTTGTTTTATTGTAAAACAAAAGTCTGAATTTGTTAGATTATCAATGAACATTTGGTCACCAGTCACGAAATACGACTTGAGATCAACACAATAATAAACGAGACATGGTTGTGGTTACTGATGACGTATAGTCTAACATCGGGTCATGAACCCGACCCGCGAATACTATTTATACCTGGACCCATGACGAATGGGATTATTCCTAGAACTCGTGGCTTAGAGCCCAAACAAATAAATTAATAATATTATGGGCTTAACACTAAATCCCCCCGCAGTTGAGCGGAGGCCACCGAACCCACAAAGGGAGGACACCGAACGCACAAAATGGTGCAAAACTTCTCAAATAAAGCCGAAGGCAAGCCTTTGGTGAAGATATCTGCAAACTGATAACGAGACGGAACATGAAGTACACGAACCTGACCAGCAGCAACTAAATCTCAAACAAAATGTATGTCTATCTTGATATGCTTCGTACGCTGATGCTGAACCAGATTGCAGGACAAATAAACGGCACTAACATTATCACAGTAGACAAGCGTAGCGAAAGACAAAGAAGTATGCAGCTCACGCAGTAAATTACGCAACCAACAAGTCTCAGCAACAACATTGACAACACCATGATACTATGCCTCTGCACTGGAACGCGAAAGCGTTGGCTGACGCTTAGATGACCAAGAGAGTAAGTTGTTGCCAAGAAAAACACAGTAACCTGAAGTCGATCGACGAGTAGTAGGGCAACCAGCCCAATCCGCATCCGAATATGCAATCAAATATGTAGTAGAGAAAGAA
Source organism: Tanacetum coccineum (assembly GCA_026074375.1). Lineage (NCBI taxonomy): Eukaryota > Viridiplantae > Streptophyta > Magnoliopsida > Asterales > Asteraceae > Tanacetum > Tanacetum coccineum. The sequence goes on from BQNB010147815.1 coordinate 9,638, forward strand.
AATAATTGTAACCCATAATCTAAAGTACCACGAACATACCGCAGAATCCGTTTAAGAGCCAAAAAATGAGGCTCCCTAGGATCATGCATATAAAGACACACCTGCTGAACTACATAAGAAATATCTAGTCGAGTAAAAGTGAGGTACTGTAGAGAACCTGCAAGACTCCGATAAAGAGTCGGGTCAGAAACCGGATCACCATCACTTCCTAGTTCAGACTCAGTATCAATAGGAGTCTGACTAGGATTACAATTAACCATATGTGCCATGTCAAGAATCTCAAGAGCATATTTCTTCTAAGATAAAAACAACCCCGAAGCATCACGTGTAACTGATATACCCAGAAAATAATTAAGCGGACCTAGATCTGTCATAGCAAACTCCTGATGTAACGATCGAATAATCTGCTGCAATAAACTCTTAGAAGAAGAATTGATAACAATATCATCAACATACAATAACAAGTAAGCAGTATCGGTCTCCTGTCTGTAGATAAATAAAGAGGAGTCACAACGACTATGAGAAAAACCAACCCAAGTAATATAAGATGCAAACCGCTGAAACCAAGCTCGAGGGGCCTGTTTAAGCCCATAGAGAGACCGCTGTAACAAACATACATAATCAGGATGAACAGAATCCCCAAATCCAGGAGGATGATACATATAAATAGTCTTAGAAAGATCACCATGTAAGAAAGCATTCTTGACATCGAGTTAATAAATCGCCCAATGTCGAGAAGCAGCTAGATTAAGAACGGTCCAAATAGTGCCTGATTTAACAACCGGACTGAAAGTCTCATCAACATCAACCCCCTCTAACTGTGTACTACCATTTGCTACAAGAAACGCTTTGTAGCGACTAAGCGTGCCATCCGCTAGATACTTATGGAGAAAAAGCCACATGCAACGCACAATATTGGTATCCGGTGGTCTAGGTACTAAAGTCCAAGTTTCGTTTTTAATAAGTGTAGTATATTCATCACGCATAGCATTTTGCCAGTTTGGATCATTAAACGCATCACGATAAGATTTTGGTAAAGGAAAGACCGAAGACACATGTAAATTAAGACGCTTAGTGGGATGGTTAGTCCCGACACGAAAACGCATAACCATGGGGTGAACCGAGTCGGGGTTTGGGTTAACCAGAGGATTTTAGACTATAGCGGGTACATGTTGAGTCAAGCCAGGTGTGGGTTAGGGCTGAATATCCGTGGGTGAAAGAGGTAGTTGGACTGGTGTGGTGTAGGCCGCAGGGGATGTGGGCTGGATTGGGGAATTAATTTGGGCTGAAGATGGGGAATTTGGGGTGGATTGGGCTGTGAGAGGGTGATGTTGGGTTGCGGCTTCGGGTGAAGGTTGTAGATCTGGTAAGGGATCAGTGGGTAGGGTTGGTGTATTAGAAGACGTGGGCTGAACTGGGCCATATGGTTGGGCTGGTTGCATAACAGAACCATATAAGGGTTGTCCAAAATAAAGAGTATGCATGAGCTGTAGGGGAAAACTTGTTGGGCCAATAAGAGAGGAAACGGGCTGAGCTGCACTATGATTACTTTTGTTGGGCCAGAAACCTTGTGTTGACTTTTAACAAACAACCAATAATTCACAGGGAACAAAAATTATTTTCGTGATCCAAAGAACGAAGCTAATAGAGGAAACGACTTGTTATCCAAGAACAAGTAATAAATCTTCTTGTTACCAAAGAACAAGTACCACAATTGCTCGTGACCTAAGCACGAACAACAAACAGATTTAAAGTGTGGATTTGTGACCTTAGCACAAATCACCAACACAAACAATTATAACAGACGAATGTTTAAAGATTGAAAGGGATTATTTTTGGAGCGGCAGATGTGTTTTAGGGTTAATGGATCGTTGATGTGGCTGATACCATGTAAGATGGTAAATGTCGATATCTCTATTAATCATCAAATCAATACAATATATAGATTACATGGATTATTCTAACTCGGGCTTGAGCCCAAACATATAACTAATAATAATATGGGCTAACAACGACATGGTTAACTCGTTTAATAAAGAGTCATGTTTAGGTTGACATTCTCAACATGTCAATGACTATGTTGACGTTTCAATACAAATTGTTACCTATTATCTTGTACATTTTTTATTTAACAAAAAATAAGCAATGACTTTATTTAAAAGTATATAGAAAAGTCAAAAAAAAATAATGAAAAACAACAGAGTTTAGAGACAATAAAAGATGTTAATACATCCTTTCAGCACCTTGTTAAGAGATTTTAGCCTTTTACCACCTCATATCGCCTCTTAATGAGCATAAGAACACAAACGATCTTTTTGATCTAAACCTTTGAAGTGTCTGACTGAATTAGACTAATAGGTTACTAAGAGGTTGTCCTAGAAAAACAAACGCAACCTAAACTTCAGTCCAGTGGCATAATTATGATTTCAAGCGTAAGGTCGCATGGTCAAAACTTCCGTCGACCCAAATTTTTATTGATTTATCCATTTGAGGACATATTTATTTATTTGTTAACCTACTTTATTACTACTCTTTTTCGACCTAAATTAATTGTACACGAATGACCCATTTAAAGGCTAATGACTTTTAAATGTATCATAGTTTTCACGATTTTATTTTATATGTATCGAACAATTTATTTTTGGTATTTTTTGTGCACTTTATGATCATTTTGCCCATTCTGAGTTAATAAAATGAAGGGTAAAATGGTCATAATTAAATTACACAAGAAAAACCAAAAATACAAATTTAGTACATAGAATAGCAAAAAAATTGTTCGATACATATAGAAAGAAATCGTGACAACTATAATACATTATCAAACCATTAACTCAATTAATTATAAATTTCTAAAACTAGATAGAGAAGTTTGACCAAATTTATCATATTTTTTTAATTAAAATTATTATTGCAAACTTTAAAGAATACACAATACACTAATCGATTAGTTAAGAATAAAACTGTTATTATTATACTAAAAATTAAAAAAAAAACAATAATAATTTTGTTTTTTCTAAACTATGTTTTTTTAATGGATAATTATTTTAAGACAAAGTGAGTATCTTCTTAATAAGAAGGTGCCATTCTTATTTACTAAAAAAATGAAATGATGAATCTGTATACAGATGTTTAATTTGGTTTTGTACCATAAGAGGGGAGGGAGTCCATGGCTGTTGCCTTGGTGTCAAGCCATGGCGCCAAAATGGCCAACGGCGCACGACACCATGGCTCGCGCCAAGGGTCTTCGCGCCGTGGCTAACAGCCCACGCTAAACTTAATTTTTTTTTTAAATCTATCCGTTAGGGGGAGCGGATATTCAAAAAAATACCCCCAAAATCACAATTTTATCCCTTTAAAAATCCTATAAATACCCCCTTTTTATTTCATACTTCACACACACTTTCAATACATCTTCTACTTCAATACTTCTCTTTTTTCTTTCAAATATGGATCAAAATAATCTCAACAATTTCTACCCAACCGACACATACGATCATTATGATGCTTTCTTTCAACCCGGCTATGATCGATATATGCGGGATTATGAGTCGTATCAAAATTATGTGGGTTTATGTGAGCAAGAAGTCGGGGGTTCGAGTGATGGTCCAAAGAGGAGGAGGACATATATATTTCGTGAATGAGAAGAGGCGGAACAAAGGCTAATCGACGACTATTTTGGTGACGACGAGTATGAACCGAAATATCCTGAAGAAAATTTTAGACGCAGGTATCGTATGAGTTCTACACTTTTTAATAAAATACTCAACGATATCTTAAGTTATAATGTGCAACCCCTGCCTGAGTACTTTAGGTATTTTAGAGTATGGATCGATGCGATCGGTCGTAATAGTATTGGTCCTATTTTAAAGTGCACATCCGCCATACGCCAAATGGCGTACGACACTTCACCTGATGCATTTGATGAGTATTTGCAAATTGCTGAACGTACTTCACGAGAATGCTTAGATCACTTTACTAAGTGCATTCACGTTTTATATTATGATAAGTTTTTAAGAAGGCCAACTGCAACTGATATTCAAAAAACATATGAATTGCACGAAGAAAAACATGGACTCCCGGGAATGCTCGGGAGTATCGATTGTATGCATTGGGATTGGAAAAACTGCCCAAAGTCGTTACATGGGCAGTTCAAAAGGAGTACTAATAAATACCCAACTCTTATGTTAGAAGCTGTTGCTGATCAAAAATTGTGGATTTGGCATGCATATTTTGGGGTTCCTGGGGCGAATAATGATTTAAATGTGTTATATGGTTCCCCATTATTTGATGCTGAAATTGCTGATATAGCTCCAGAGTGTCCGTTTGTTGTAAACGGGCATACATATAGGAAAGGTTACTATTTAGCCGACGGTATTTATCCAGCATGGTCTACGTTTGTCAAAACGTTTTCTGTTGCAAGGGATGAAAAAACCTTGAAGTTTAAGAGAGTTCAAGAAGCTGCAAGAAAAGATATTGAACGGGCATTCGGAGTCCTACAAGGTCGTTGGGGTATTATACGACAACCCGCGCGTGCAATGCAAATCAACACCCTCAAGAGAATCATGTATTGTTGTATAATTTTACATAACATGATATTGGAAGACGAGGGATTTGAAGTTAACTTGAGAGATGTGTTCGTGAATCCAGCACCGAACATTGTTAGAGACTGGGTCGAAAGATGTGACTTACATGTTAGGAAGACAAAAGAACTACGCGATAGGAAAACACACACCGATCTTCGACAAGACCTTATGGAGCATCTATGGAATAATGATGATGAGTAGTTTGTGTTTTTATTTATGTAATGTTTAATTTTATGTAATGTTTAAGTTTTATGTAATGTTTAAGTTTTAATGTATTGTTTTTTTAATGTAATGTTTTTAATTTCAATGAATTTTATTTTTAGTTATATAAATAAGTGTATTTTAAATAAATATGAAAAAAAATAATAATAAAAAAATGTTATGGCACCAGAATTCTGGTGCCAAACCAATGCCACTGAATTCTGGTGCCATAGCATTTCTGGTGCCAAACTCCCTTTTGCTGACGTGACACCACTTTTTGAGTTTGACACCAAAAGTTTGACACCATCACTCTCAGTGCTCTTAGATGAAAAATCAAAGCTTACAAGCTTAGAAAACCCTAATTCCAATAGAAACCCTAATCTTGCTTTTCTTGCTTCAGTACTTGTAAACCTTTAACCAACCCTTGCAAACAACTTAAGACATCTTAGATATGATGTAGGTATGTGTGTATGGTCTTGAAAAATCAAACTATGAATTATATAAAAGGGGTGTTTGATGCCGTGGGTTTTGAAGGAAGAAAAGGGAAAAAAGTTGATTTTTTTCTTAAGTGTTTAAAGAGTGTATGATATCTTTCTTACTACTTGCAAGACTTATAAGTGTAAAGGACTAGTCAAATGTGGCATAGTAAGTCCTAGACATGATGAGTAAAACATGGAAGATCTTTGGTCAAGGTATGATGTTCTCTTGAAATTGTCTTTTGGTTTAAATGGAGATGTGTTGTACAAATACAAGTTGCAAGATTTTATGATATTTTCTTGTATATATCACTTCAAATCCGGCCATAGATAGGTAAATATGATATTATTTTGTAAATTTTGGGTATTGGGTATAAATGTGGGTATTTGTTGAAGCGTAGAAAAGTTTTGGTGGTTTCGGGTATGCCTAAACGTATTTTATCGCGAAACGTAAACACTTTACGCAACCAATAAAAATAAAATGAACAATGTTAATAATTATACTCAAAATAATTACTTAACACTTGCTTGATGTAAACATTTAATTGTTTGATGCCCGTTTACATTGAACGATAATTTTTAGCTTACGCGAATTAACTTAACGCTTACGATTTAAAGCAAACGCGTACAATACTAAAAATACATAATGGATTTATTGACGACGTCAATGACCTTAAAACACGGGGTGTTATAACATCACTGGTTAACGACCATGGAATCTGTCAATTGTGTTGAAGATAAGGACAAGTGCTTGTAACATATTTTGAATGACAAATATGCTCTTTTAATCATGAATTCTGTAGTTGGGTGAACCCACGTCAATAGTATATAGCGGTCATCCTCTTGAAAGCCGGTTTAGGCTGGCTATCTTTCTGAGTTATTTAAATGCTGTTTGTGTTTGTTGGCTTAACATTGTTTTTACACTGCATCAATGTTTTCAACGGCATTTTCATTCTTGTTACAAAACGAACACCCTATCGAACCGCCTAAACCAAATCAAAACCCGGTGTAGAAAGATGACATAGAACATTTTATTTTTATGTCAATACCATGTCGCACCTTAAATGCCAAGTCATCTCCACATAGGCATAAGTCATTAAATGAAAAAAGAAAGTCGGCCAAATGACGAGCAAAAAAAACGTCAAATTTGAAAACATGAATTTATGGAGGGTTTTGGCTAGGCTTTTTATTTATGAGGCAGTAGAACGTTAGAAAGTGTCGGGTTTCCTCTTTTAGCGCGATTCTCAACGAAAACCGCACCGTTTCTGTTAGGAACATAAAAAGTGTAATACCCATAATTTTTATTAAGTATATGTTAGTAGCATATTATATTAAGGGAATATATTAGCTACATGTCTAATGTAGCCAATTGGCTACAATATGTGCTACAATATGAATCTATTTGTTTATATGTAATAATAAAATAATTTTAATAACAATAACAATAATAATAATAATATTATTCTATAAAAAGATAAAACGAGAAAGATGG
>BQNB010147818.1:0-16389 GCA_026074375.1 Tanacetum coccineum
AGCTCATGTGTGTAACTTGTCGCTTTTTCTCCCATAAGCTCCTAACCGGACTAATAATACATTCTATTTTTGAAAATTAAACATAAATCAACAATTTTTTATGTAGTCGATAGCAATAATTTTAGTCTTAGTTCAAATTTATACTTAAATTTTCCAAAAAGAAGTTTTCTCTATATATCGTAAATAAAAAATGAAATGAAAAAAAAATGATGAAAAATGAAAAAGAATGAATAATAATTATAAACTGTGGGCTGATAAAAGTTTGCTGCATCTTGCCGGCTTACAACCGATGTTGCAGCCTTCTAAAGAAAGCTCATAGTAAGAATAATAATCCGAGACTGATAAAAGTTTGCCGCATCTTGCCGGCTCACAACCGATATTGCAGCCTTCCAAAAGGTCGAGGGTTACAATTGCATCATGGTTAGGTTTAATATTAAGTATGGATTAATAAATGTAAGATCTCTTTTTGTTAAATTCAAATATGCTTTTGAACTTTGACTATTTCATTTTAAGTTTTTAAATAAGATATGTATATACGAGAAACCTAAGAGTTTTTGAAACAAAAGTCCGTGAGTTTTCCGATACTAGTATCTGTAGGGTGTCAAAAATAAATTTAAAAATAAAAAAAAAAGCCCTGGTCACTTTATCCGCCAAGGTTGGGATGTGCCGAGACGAAAGTCGCTACATAGGATGATCTCGCCTTCAAACTCATTATTCTCGGGTGGAACGTGTGCATACTTTTTGCAAAACGTTGTTCCATGGTTGAAATTCGAAATAAGCACATTCACCTAATATATAATAATTTCCAGGAGTAAAAAGTTTACAAGTTACAAGTATGCGTAGTGTTGGCATCTTAACTGATATTTAACGGTGATTTTGTTTTAAGCGTGGTTTGGGACAAGTGAAAGTCGGGTGGCGGGAACGATGAATTATCCTTTTTGTTGGGCATTTCTTGTTCTTTGATCCCAAATGAAAATAACGAAAGGACAGTCAAATATGTTAGTTAGTTGTTAAAAAGAAAAGTAAAAAATGAAAAAAAAAAAGAAAAAAGGAAAATATTTAAAAATATGTGTGGAAATAAGAGTAGTCATTTAAAAAATGGTAAAAACGGGGCTTTTCAAAACTAATGATTCTTGAATTCCCCTCGATGAACACTTAGCTACTTTTCGAGGTTTTATTAGTCGAGGGGGATTGAGGGTCTTAGTTTTATTTAAGTTTTTATTACTAGATTGGTGGTGGACACGGCAATAGTTTAGTATGGGGGATTTTGGTATGTGCTTAAATTTACACATAACTTTGACTCTTAAAATTAACTTAAATGCACAAAAAACATTCCAAAAATAACATTGTATTTGTATGATTTTCACCTTATATGGTGCAGGGTAACGGAATATCTAAGGAAAAAAATCAAAAACAAAGCCAAAAAACGACAAACCGAGTTACGAAGAACGGAAGAAGAGCGTGAAAAAGATGTCAAAATCAAGAGCCAAAAAGTCAACAAAGTCAAAGCCAACCCGACTAAAAGTCAAAAGTCAAAGTCATACTAGCGAAACGAAGAAAACTTTAATGGCCCACTCTTACCCATCTAATGGGCCGAGGCAGCCCATTAAGGGTTAATATGAAGACTTTAAGCCCAAATTACCCAAATAAGGCCCAATCCCTTTACATATTCAAGCCGACCCAAACAAAACCATATATAAGGCCTAATTTTGCACATAACAGAGTTAAGTCCCTATAACCCTTAACTCCTAACATCGTTAAGTCACAAGGACTGACCTTGCAATACAACATACAAAGTGAAGGACCTTTTCTGCCAAGATTCCAAACTTTTATCCCCACAAGGACCACGTATGTCATATGTGTATACAAGTTAAGGGACCATACTTGCCACATTCCCAAACTCCTACCCTGCACTTAAATACAAAACAGAGTACTCCCTACTTTTCCCGCCAACATCCATTACCACTATTCATTGTCTTTTTGCCTATCACTCTGCCATAACCAGACAAACCATCACTATCCCATCCCCTCCCCCCCACCTCACTACAACTCCAGGTTAATGTGGCAATCCCCTTCTCACACCCATAGGCAAAAAAAGAGGGACAGACTACGCCTTGGGCACAAAGGAAAAAAATGGAAGGCTTAGATGAATTTGTTGTCCTCATCTCACACAACAAAAACAAGCTGCTGCGAAGCATCTCACAAAGAAGCACAAGAAGAAGACATAGATACTTTTAGTATAAATAGTAGGTCATTTGTAGCTTTTTCCCCGGGTCGAATTTTGTTTAAAGTGAAAAGCTTGTAATCAAAAATTTGTACCATTTTAATCACTGCATTTTTAATATATTGTCATTTAAATTTCTTGTCATTTAAATACTTGCATTTTATTTTTCTTAAGTTAATCAAATTTTAAGCTTTCTTTAATTTGTTGTCATTTATCTTATCCTGTCATTTAAATACTGTTTTAAGGTTTTATTTAAGCTTTTGAATCATCAAAAGTTCATATAAAAAGGCTGTTCTAGTTTTTAAATAAAAAAAATCCAAAAAATACCAAATAAATCCGTCCAAAATATGTTCAAAAAGATCATTTGAGCCAGGTTTCGTTTATACTGGAGGACCTTGGTTTAGATGCTTAGATTGGAAGCAATTTAGGATTGTTTTTATAAAGTCTGTTTGATGAAGTTATTCATTAGCCTAACAAGCTTGGACCCTTTTGTGAGTTTTCCATTTTAATTTTTTGCATTTTTACTATTCAATGTGGCCTTTATACTGGTTAGATTTCATTGCTTATGTTGCTTATACTGTACTGTTTTATGCTTGACGTTATCTTTTAGTTAGGTGCTTTTATTCCTTGTCCTTTGTTTAGTTTTTCTTTCTAAATCATGTCCTTATTTGCCCTTTAACAGCTTATTGCTTATTTGCGCACTTAAGTGCTTATTTGTTGTTTTTATTTGCTTATTTATGCTTAACATTTCATGTTTAATATCTGTTTTTACAAACCTTTTCTTAAAACTTTCAAAACCAGTGTAAAAATTTGGTTTAAACTCTTAAAGGGGTGTTTGGCATAACAGCCAAAGTGGGTCAAAACAGTCTTGGAAAACCATTGGGTCACCTTGGCCATCTTTAACAAGCAATTCTTGAGTTGATTTAAACCTGTTTTTCATAGTCTTTAAGTTTTTAAATTTGTTTTTAAGTTTTGCTAAAAGCCTCTTTGAAACTGTTTTGACAAAACAGCTCCATAAGAGCTTATTTGATTTGGTTTTCAAAACAAGTTTATAGGTGTTGTTTTAATGTTCTTTTAAGTGTTTAATGCATTAGGCTAAAGTCCTTTGTTAGGAAAATAGATTGTAACAGACTTAATACTGGTAGTATAACAGTTAAGTCTGAGGTAGTTATTAGTTAGTTTTGTTAGTAATGAGTTAATACATAGCAGTACTAGGTTAAGTCTGGCAGTATGAGTTAGTACTTGGTTGAGAATAGAGTACTCGATAGTTTTTAGTACTGGTCATAGATAGTTCTGTTTTTAGTTAAGTCTGTTTATCAAACAGAAATGTATAGTTATCTTAGTAGATATTCGTAGGAAAGGTATAGGGTGTTTATCCTTTCACACGTTTGTAAAGCCCATTAGGGTTTTCCTTGGTGTATAAGAGGAACCCTAAGGCACAATGTTATGTACGTTTTGATTAGAAATATCAATAGAAGCATAGAGCTTAATAGCATTTTAGTATTATCGTTTCTTCTTTATTCTTGTGTTAAGATTCCGCATTAACACTTGATAATTCATAGTCAGTGTCTCTCATATAGTTGATTTGGATTTATCCAAGTTATCTATCGTCTTCAATGGCTCGTAGAATCTAACCAAGGACCTACATAGTGTATCAGAGCCCTTTAGAGGGAACTCTAGGAGAAAGAAGATTCCAATAGAACCCACAACAACAATCTACTCTCTCATACAAAAATTGTCACAACTGCAAATGATTGACTTTCTCACCAACATCTCAGTTGATGTGAAGAATCAAACCTTGGATGAGGCATCAGATATGGTTACTGCACCTAAAACACAACTAAAATGTGATTCCTATACTATGCTATTCTCAAATATCAAACTCCCAATTCTGAAGAAGGAGGAGTATGATATATGGGCAATGGAAATGGAGCATTACCTTAAGTACATTGACAATGAAGTATGGAAGGTAATTCAGAATGGTAACTCTAAGAAGAGAATTTCAATTGGAAAGGATGGTGTTGTTCGAGTACTTTCACCAGTTATGCTTGCAGAGAATTCAAGCTTGTTGTAAAGGAAAGGAAGGCAAAGAATATTTTGTTGATGGCCATTCCTAAAGAACCCCCATATGAGAAGATTTTTATGGAAGGATGGATGCTAAAGAGATTGGGAAGCCATCAGAACTAGTCTTTGGTTTCGTAATGCAAATTCAAAGAAGATGCAGAAGGCTGTTTTCAAACAATTTGAAGGCATTTAAAATATCCAATTCTGAAGGACTAGAAACAAGGATTATGGACGGTTTCAATAGTTACTTTCTCAATTGGAAGCTCATGGTGCTGCATGTCGTCAACAAGAAGATGCGAATCATAAGTTTCTTAGGTTTGCTTCAGCATGGTCTAATAAGGCTATATGACTATAAGACTAACCCTGAGATTGACAATTTTATCAATTGATGATTTGTTCAATAACCTTAGAGTTTTTTTAACAGAAAGAAATTCAGGGTGCTTCAAAACATCTTCAATGTGTTTTTTCCAAAATGTTGCTTTGGTTTCACAACGCAAAAGCAACATATTAAGGGTATGTCGCTGGTTTTTCTGGTGCACTTCAGTAATGGCACCTCCTTTACTTCTGCAACCAACATTCCTAAAAAAGAAGTTCTTGCTGTTTTGCTGATGAAGTAATCTATTCCCTCTTTGCTAAACAAACAGAGGATTTGGACTTACTTCATGAAAATTTGGAACAGATTGATGCTATAGATATTGAAGAGATGGACATCAATTGGCAAATAGCAATGATTGCTATTCGAATGAAGAAGTTCTATAAGAAAACATGAAGGAGAGTTCGTGTGGATGGAAAAACACCTGTTGGATTTGACAAAAAGAAGCTTGAGTGCTTCACAATTGCAAACAATGGTCACTTGGCTAGGGGAATGTACAGCAAAAGGGACACATGATGGAACGAAGAAAGAGAGACTATTATTTCAACTCGAAGAGCTGGAAGCAAGAGAAGAATCAGATGGGTTTGCTGACAATGGATGATGGGATTGTCAATTGGGGAGAACATACTGAAGCTGAAGAAACAAATCATGCACTTATGGCTATCAGCTCAAGCATTAGGTATCTTTCGTCTGTTATAAAACATGCATTGATTCATATAATAAGCTCTAAATTTATGTATGATGAACAAATAAATGAATCAGTTAGGTGTCAAGAAGCACAATACTTGCATTAGTCAAGATGTTAAGAAACTAGATGCTCAACTTGTTACTTTCAAAACAACACTTTCTCTATGAAAAGCTTGCATTTCAAGCTAATGAAATACATGGAAAAAGATGAAAGTCTTAAAAGAATTAGGAGAATAGGAAAGAAAGCTGTTCAAAGAAAGGAACATTGCAGAAGAGGAGAAACTGTAGATTCAGGGAAGATTCTTACAAGATTCTTTAGAGATTAATTATTTCTTGGCATGAGTTCAAATGATAAATTGAGCGTAGGGTTTGAATTACAATTAATGATGAGGTTCTAGTTTGAGGAAGAAATGAATTTTTCTGTCTTTAAGTGTTCAAAAGAGGATTCAATAGGAAAGCCTACGTACAGTAGATTTACAAAGACCAATGACTTTAAAGGTGTCCCACCTCCTTTAAGTGGAGATTATACTCCTACTCCACAAGAGGAAATTGATGACTCTTTGTATGTTTATGGTAAGAAGGGTCCTCAAAAACCTGAAATTAGTGTGTCAGATGACAATACTTCTGAGCATTCTACCTGTCAATCCAATGACAGTGAAGGATCTTGTGAAAATATCTCTGAGCACTCTTTTGAAACTGAATCAGAAAGTTTAAGTGAACCAAATGAGATGTCTAAGTCAAGGTTGGAAGTAACAAATGAAAAAGATGTGTCTGCTCCAAAATCAAAAGAAGTTGAACCTAGTTGTGTCTCACACATAAAAACTCCTAGGCAACCACTCAAAGATAAAGAAACACATAAAGTTAATAGGAAGAATTGGAATGATATGATGGAAAGAGAACTAGGGGAAGGGTACTCTTTTACAAAGAAGAAATGTTTTGTTTGTGGTAGTCTAAGTCACTTGATTAAAGACTGTGACTATTATGAAAAGAAAATGGCAAGGGAAGCTGAGGTTAAAAGGGTTGTTAATACTGGTAATGGGGTGGCAAAACCAGTATGGACAAATGCAAACAGGATTAATCATGCTAATCAATTTGTTCCTAGATCAGTACAACTTAATTCTGGTAGGCCAAAACTTAATTCTGTTAGGCCTAATATTAATACTGGTAGGACAAATATTAATTCTGTTAGGCCTAGAGTTAATACTGTTAATACTAATGTTAATACTGTTAGATCTAGATAGCCAGTTCCCACCAGGACATCAAACAGTTTTAGTCCTAAAAGACTACAGGTGAATCTATTTAATCAAAGAAGGCATTTTTCCAAATCATATTCATCTGTAAGAAGACCCTTTGTAAAAACTATAGCACAAATATCTCATTCTCATGCTGTAAAGGGAAATTAGGGATCTGCTGTTAAGACCTCAGCAGGTTGTAATTAGAGGAACTCTAAACCAAACTCCAATTATGATAGTGGACCAACTTTTATTTTATTAGAACTGTGAATGCTAAAGGTCCACAAGGCAGACCCAAGCCTGCAAAGGCCTGGTCCCTAAGAGAAACTAATTTCTCTTTTACATGTGCAGGAACATCCACTGAAGAACATGGTAGATAGAGGTAATATTTGATAGTGGTATGCTCAGGGCACATGACAGGTAACAAGGATCCCAACTGGAGGATTTTGAAGATTCAATGGGGGGTCTGTTACCTTTGGAGGCACAAAGCTACATAATCTGAGGTAAGGAAGAATAAGATTTGGTAATTTAGATTTTGATAGTGTGTCCTTTTTAGTAAAAAGAATTAGGGCATTTTAATCTCTTTCTCAATATCACAAATTTGTGATAAGCAGCACAAGGTTCTTTTTACTGAAACTGAATGTCTTGTTGTGTCTTCTGACTTTAAAATGCCTGATGAAAATCAGATACTTTTAAAGGTCCCTAGACACTACAACATGTACAGTTTTGACATGAAAACACCTTCTCCTGCAAAAAGTTTTGCCTATTTAATTGCAAAAGCCACATCTGATGAATCTAAATTATGGCATAGACGGTTAGGTCATATCAATTTTAAAAATCTAAATAAACTTGTGAAGGGAAACCTTGTAAGAGGTCTACCTTCCAAGGTTTTCAAAAATGACCACACATGTGTTGCCTGCCATAAAGGCAAACAACACAGGGCCTCTTGCAAGGACAAATTAGAAAGATTGATCTCTGTACCATTACACACCTTGCATATGGATCTTTTTGGCCCTACTTCTATGAAAAGCATTAATTATGCAAGTTATTGCCTTGTAATCACTGATGATTGTACAAGATTTAGTTGGGTATTCTTTTTGGCTTCTAAGGATGAAACTAGTGGCATTCTTCAGACCTTTATTAGGCAGATTGAAAACCAGCTTAGTCATAGGGTTAAAATCATTAGATCAGATAATGGCACTGAATTTAAGAATAGAGATATGCTTGAATTTTGTGGAAACAAGGGAATAAAACAAGAGTATAGTACTGCTAGAACTCCACAACAAAATGGAGTTGCTGAAAGAATGAACAGAACCCTAATTGAGGCTGCTAGAACTATGCTAGCAGATTCTCTCTTACCAACCACTTTTTGGGCAGAAGCAGTTAGTACTGCTTGCTATATTTTTAATAGGGTAAGAGTGACAAAACCTCAAAACAAAACTCCATATGAGCTTTTGTTTGGCCACAAACCAATTATTAGCTACATAAAGAACCTTTTGGGTGGTCATGTTACCAATTCTAGATAACTCTTAGTGTGCTTGGCAAGTATGATGTGAAAATCTAAAGAGGGGATTCTTTAGTTGGTTTTACTCACTAACAAATAGAAAGCCAATAGGGTTTATAAATTTTAGTAACCAAAAAGTAGAAGTAAATTGCATGTTAATTTTGGATTTTTTTCTTGAAGATACACCAAAAGTCAAAGGGATAGGGAAATAGAGTGGAGATGTTTGATATTACTATCATTACTGATTCTAAGGAACTATATTCTTATCACGGAGAATCAAGCTAACCCACATGCAGGTGCTTCAGAAGTAACTAACAGTGCAGGTACTCCAACATCTATTGCTTCTGAGGAAAAAGATGAGGAAGTAGAGCTTATTGTTGTGCCTTCAGCTGTAAAGATTTCTGAAGAAAAAGATGAATCAAGGACATCTTCCACAAATTCAAAGAAAGAGAAGACCTTGACAGAACCTCAAAAAGAGAAGAAGGATTCCTCTACTGACTCTTTAGAAGACAATCCTAAGATAAAAGCTTTTAGAAGAGAGTTGGAAGAAATTGCCCTAAAGCATTTAGGGACAGTCCCTGAAAACAACACTACCAGTACTCCTTCAGTTAATACTGGTAGTCAAATAGTTAATACTGGTAGGCTTGATCATGATGATTCACTTATGCCAGAGCTCGAAATCTTTCACAAGCCTGAGACAGGGATTTTTGATGAGGCATCTTATGATGAGGAGGGTGTGATAACTGACTTCAACAGTCTTCCTACAGAAATTGAAGTCAGTCCTACTCCTACACTTAGGATTCATAGTATTCACCCAAAAAGTCAAATACTTGGTGATCCTAAGTCAGCTGTGCAAACTAGGAGCAAAGTGCAGAACAAATCAGGAGCTCATGCTCTTCTCAGTCATATTCAAAAGCAGCAAAGAAACAATCACAAAGATCAACAGCATTGTTTGTTTGCCTGCTTTCTATCTCAGGAGGAACCTAAGAAGATTGCTGAAGCTCTACAAGATGACAGTTGGGTTCAAGCCATGCAAGAAGAACTGTTACAGTTCAAGCTACAACAAGTATGGGTTCTTGTAGATCTACCTCATGGAATGAAGGTGATTGGCACCAAGTGGGTCTACAGAAATAAAAGAGATGAAAGAGGTGTGGTTGTGAGGTAAAAAAGGCAAGACTGTGGCCCAAGGGTACACACAGGAAGAAGGTATTGACTATGATGAGGTTTTTGCTCCTGTGGCAAGAATAGAAGCTATTAGGTTATTTTTAGCCTTTGCCTACAATAATGGGTTCAAAGCATACCAAATAGATGTCAAAAGTGCCATCTGAATGGCACTATAGAAGAAGAGGTTTATGTCTCACAACCAACTGGTTTTATTGATCCTTGATCATCTACAAAGGTTTACAAGGTGTGT
Source organism: Tanacetum coccineum (assembly GCA_026074375.1). Taxonomy (NCBI): domain Eukaryota; kingdom Viridiplantae; phylum Streptophyta; class Magnoliopsida; order Asterales; family Asteraceae; genus Tanacetum; species Tanacetum coccineum. The sequence goes on from BQNB010147818.1 coordinate 9,499, forward strand.
CAAAGCTTTGTATGGACAGCACAAGCCCCTATGAGCTTGGTATGCTACTTTATCATCACATTCTAGAGAAGCATAGATACAAGAAGGGCGACAATTGACAGAGACTTAATTCATTAAAAGAGACAAAAAGGATATCATGCTGGTTCATGTGTATGTGATGATAATCCTTTTTGGTTCTACCAACAAGTCTTGGTGTGATGAAGTTTGAAGCCTTAATGAAGGAGCATATTTCATATAGAGTTCCATGGGTGAACTCACATCTTTCTTAGGTCTACAAGTCAAGCAGAACAAGGGAGGAATCTTCATATCCAGGAAAAAAATTTAAAAAAAAAGTTAAAGTAGCTTTTTGTTGTAATGTACAACTTGTACAGATCTATGATAGGTTCCCTCATGTACTTAACTGCTTCTAGACCTGATATTATGTATGCAGTATGTGTTTGTTACCACGTTTTCAGTAACTCCAAGAGATATCTTCATCTCAATGTTGTACAAAGAGAATCTCAAGTATCTCAAGGGCAACCAAACTTGGGCTTGAGGTTATCCTTGGGAATCACCTATTTGACTTGGAAACATTCCCTGATAGTGACAGTTGGGTGCCAACCTAGATAGGAAAACCACACAGGTGGTTTGTCAATTTCTTGGACAAAGACTTATCTCATGGCAAGTAAGAAACAGATAAATGTGGCCACTTACAACAACTGAGCTGAATATGTACTACTTCAAATTGCTGTGGACAAGTAATATGAGGGTTCAAAAATCAATGCTGGACATGGTTTCAATTTCAAAAATAACCAAAATCCACATGATAATGAAAGCACAATCTGCCTTGTGAAGAACCATGGTATATCACTCCAATAGCAAAGCCCATCGTGAGTTCGTCACCACTCATAACAGATTGATATAGAAGAAGCTCATAAGTGTGGAGAAAAATTCACACAGACTTAAATGTAGCAGACTTGTTGACCAACACTGTTTGATGGACCACGGTTTATAGTACTTGGTGGTTAGCATTGGTAATATCAACCCATAACAACATATTAAAGGGAGGCTTAGGTTGTATAGTTTGTTTAAATTCTGGTAGCTAATATCATTAATACTGTTAGTTGTTTTCTATTAAAACGGTAGTTATGACATATGTAATACTGGTAGTTAAGTAAGTTAATTCGGTTAGTTAAAGTTTTATCTTTTTAATACTGGTAAAAGTTATGTCCTATTAATACTGGTAGTTAAGAGAGTTAATTCGGTAGTTAGTTGTTTTATTAAATTCTGTCTATAACAATCTTCTTGCAGGTAAGTTTTTCTTTGATTAGACTAATCATTGCAGGCATAGCAAGGATTGGCAATGAAACGGCAAGAGTAATAAGGTTTTAGCTTTTGTAAATTCTTAGTACATACTTAATTCTGGTTGAAAAAGAATTAATTTGGGTTGACTCTTAATTAATTTTGGTTGACCAAAATTAAGTCTGGTAGTGTAATTGTTAATACTGGTAGGTTATTATTAATGCTGGTTGCGGGAAATTTGACTTTCTTCTGTTTCATCATTGTTTAAATGTTACTGTTAGAGATTTTTACGGCGCAATAGTCGTACAACAGAGAAGCTATATATAGATAAAGTTTGATTTCTCTTTCATACTTTTCTTTTTATTGCTATCTCCTTTTTGCAAAGTAAAAATTTCCTTTATAACGAAAATAGTCAAGAGTTCTATTACCAGCATCTACAATTTCAATCGCATCAAAACCCAAGTACATTGATACGATTGTCCAATGGCTCAATTAAAGTATTGTGACAAACACAATCAAGTGGGGTTTTTGCGCAAGCCTGACGAAAGTGCAGGGTTTGCTGAGATAGTGGATTTTCTTCGAGGTTCCAACCTCAGGTAGCCTTAACTACTTACTCCAACTATCTAAATATTCCCTTTTCAAATAGTTTTGGCAGACTGCAACTGCCAATACTAACGTTGATGGGACTCTAGAAATAAATGCAACCCTTGATACCATAAGGTACACAATCTCTGAGGCGTCAATTAGGGATTCACTTCAATTAGAAGACGCCACAGGAATTACAATGTTGCCAAATGATGAACTTTTTGAGGGAATGGGGCAAATAGGGTATCCAACTGATGGAACCTTATTACTTTTTGGAAAAGTTCTTACACACCCTAATGGAGATATTTAGGTCCCACCACTTTGGTACTGTATAAGCTCGCAAAGTGGTGGATGGGATCAATTCGGTAGCAATATTGCTACTGCCTTTGGATCTGTCTATCCACGGTAGAGTTTATAATTTTTCAAAACTCATTTTGATTGTATGGTGCAAATATTGAAAATGAAAACAAAGTTTTATGATGTATCCTCGATTTCTGCCAATGATCTTAAATATTCAACGGAAAAAACACTTTATCTAGCTGTGAGCCTTGACAAAAAGATCTTTGGTAAATGAAAAGAGGTTTACGAGGGGCACCAAGCCCCTTTATTTGCCTTCTATGTTACTTGTATCTACTAACCCAATTGCAGGACAAAACATTCCAGTTATGGCTCAAACCCCTCCCAACCACATCATCAACACCTCTAATGTACAATCTCAACCATCACACCCACACCACCACTATTCCATACACCTACACCCTAACCACACCTATCCCTACACCACCACCTATCCCTACACCACCACCTATCCCTACACCTATACCAATACCTGACACTGAACCTACACCATTTAAGCACATCTATGAGGAGCCATCTCCTGTTTACCAACACTTCTCACCCCCACAAGAACAGGCTCCAATCCAAATGTCTATGGATGATTTACTTCAAGTAGTTCCTGAGTTGATATCAAGAATTGACAGCCTGGAAACGGATCTCAAACAACCCAAGCTGACCATGTAAAAATGCTATTGTGGAAGTTAGTCAAGAAAGTGAAGAAGTTGGAAGGTTTTTGAAAAGGAGAAAATATGATTTGTCCGATTCAGAAGAAGAAGAACTGAGGCCAAGGGATGAAAAGTCAAGAAGGATCCTCTAGATTCTTAATGAACAAGGATTGGTTACTCCTTTCTACAACAAAAGTAAAAGCTATCAGAGGGAGGAACAAGTGGAAGACATAAGTCCAAACACTCTTGAACAGCCAAAAACTCTCTCCAAGGTTGCCTCTTTAAAGCCAAGGTTTTATTGATTAGGGGAAGGAGGATACAAGAGAAGTAAAAGAAGCTAAGAAAGAAAGTAGTCTCTAAGCTGAGATTTTTCAGAAGAAGTTGATACTAGGTGCTAAAAAAAAAAAAACAAAAAAAAAAAAAAAAGAAAAAGAACAAGTTAATACTGCTGATGGAGTTAGTAACAGGTAGTAACTAACGTAGTTACTGGCGAGTGAACCAGCTAGTACTATTGGTGATAAAAAGTCCTACTTCTTCCTCCTGATAAAGGCCAAATGAGCAATGAAAAGGCTCCTATGATCCATTGAAGAAGCTCCTAAGAATCCTAAGGAAAACAAGTTTTTACAAGAGGAAGCTAGCCTTGCAGAAGTAATTAGGTGGATACTTGCAAAAAGAAGAGGTGGCAAAAACAAGTACATTTGGATTCTCCTCGCTGCACAAAATGCAGAAGAAGAAGAATGAATGAGCAACAGAAGAAAAAGAAAAACTCAAGTTCATGTTTGAAGCTCACAATATAACAAATGAAGACTGGATTTAATTAAGCAAAGATTGAAGCTAAAAGCAAGTTGTCAAAAAGCAAGCTAGGAAGTGAATTACAAGGAGAAATTTTGCAAAGAAAATGGTTTGATCTTGTCAAACAAAGGGAAGAAATATTTTGCAGAAGAAAGAGCTAGAGCTAAAAGAAACAAGCCCATGACCCAATCACAGCTGAAGACTTATATGATGAATTACTTGAAGAATCAAGGGACATGGAAGTTATCTCAGCTGAAGAATTTGAGTTTTGAAGAAGTCAAGAAGGAATTGACAAGCTTGTTGAAACGGTTAGTCCTTTTGCACCAATAAATTTTTGAAGTCCACTAAAGCAGTTTGAAAAAGATTTGGTGAAGAGCTTCAGACAAAGACTCCAAAAAGACAGAAAGATGATGAAGATGTTGAAGCAAAGGATGATGAGCCAACCAAGAAGTCTGGAAAAAGAAGAAAACAAATGGCAAGGAAAGGATTGCATACAAGTGTTGATAAGGATTACTCTGAAATGTTCAGATGAAAGATAGTCAACAAGATGATTTCGTCACAGGTACTAAAACTCCAATATTAACCCGTTCCTGTAGCTATGAAAACACCTATAAGCCACCTATAAGATCTTCAGCAAGGAGAAAAAGGGAGTGCGTAGCAATATTAGGGAAGATGGAACTGATGGTAGTATACATTAATTTTGGTGGCTATTTTGAAGGTTATATCTAGAGAAGATCTTACTGAGTTATATAGATATAGTTGACTGAATAGCATATGGGATTGAATGACCAGATGATGAGCTAGAGAAGGTATTTTGGACGTATTATAAAGAATATGTTTGAGAACCTCTTAGCACAAGATCCTATATGGAGTGAATTAGGTCAGCAAATGATCATAAGTTGGAGATATTATGATCCTGTAAGTAGTAGCATTGTTTGAACTTATATATCAATGGAAATATATATTCTGATTGAAAGAACATATCCATTATCTGCCGAGATGTGCAAAGCCATGCTAGATAAGAAACTACAAGGGAGGAAAACCAGATGAAAATTGCTACAAAATGTTAAAAATGATGGAAAAGCAAGCTGGTATTAAGGAAGTAGGAAGTCCTGAAAAGTTTAGAAGTCCTTGGATTAGAATGAGAAGGATAACATTTAGTGGAGTTGCATTATGCACTACCACAACCAATGGTTTAATCAGTTCACCATGTCTAACAGACATAAGGACTGGCTAGTCCAGGAGCAAACGACTCTTGGTAAAGACTTCTCAAATCCGTTCTATGGTTGACAACTTGCAAATAAGTTGTATGGTTTTCAACTCACCATATCTATTTAAGTGAAGAGTTGGCTAGCCCACAAGTTTATGGCTTGTGGTAAAGGCTGTGGAAAAACCATAACTAGTCCATAAGATTATGGCTTATGGTAAAGACAAATTGCAAATCCATATTAGATGGTTGACACTTTACCAAAAAGTGGATGGTATATCAACTCACCAAGTTTCATGTACAAAGAGTTGACATGGTTATCAATCCACCATGGAATTTACCTTTTCTAGGTGCCAAAGGATTGACTAGCCCTGAGCAAACGGCTACAGGTAAAGGCATATCAAATCCGTTTATGGCTGTAATGGTTTGCCAAAAACCATATGGTATTCAACTCACCAATGTTTCATGTACTGAGAGTTGAAATGGTTTTTAGTCTGAAGAGGGTATAAGACAAGTTTAGTGTCAGGAACTGAACTTGGAAAGATCATTTGTCCCATACTTAGAATAGGTATTATGATAGAGACAAAGCGGTACAAATGTACTAGTCTATTAGATCTGGGATAAGTGCTTAACACCTATGTAGGTGTGACCCTACCTAAGTAGTATAAATAGAACTCTTGTAACGGATTAAATGTCAAGTTTGTGCATTTAAAGTCATATCTTTCACAAACACACATCTACTCCTCCAAATCTACTAAGTCCCTGAGCAAGCTCAGTTGGTTAGCATAGTAATTAGCTTTGCATAACACTTTAGGTTTATGCAAATTTACTAGTGAGGAGATCACACACACACACATTGTCATTCAATTCCCATTGTAGTTCCTATTGGGAAAATAGTTTGTAACAGACTTAATACTGGTAGTATAACAGTTAAGTCTGGTAGTAATAGTTAGTTCTGTTAGTATTGAGTTAATGCTGGCAGTACTAAGTTAAGTCTGGCAGTACTAAGTTAGTACTGGTAGAGTAGCAGTACTAGAGTTAGTACTGGTCATAGTTAGTTCTGTTTATAGTTAAGTCTGTTTATGTAACAGAATAGTAAGAGATCTATTAGGAGATATCTTAGGAAAGGATATGTATTATCCTTTGACTTGTAAAGCCCATTAGGGTTTCCTTGGTGTATAAGAGGAACCCTAAGGCACAATGTTATGTACGACATTTTGATTGAAATATCAATAGAAGCATAGAGCTTAATAGCATTTTAGTATTATCATTTCTTCTTTAGTCTTGTGTTAAGATTCTGCATTAACACTTGATAATTCATAGTTAGTGTCTATATTTAGTTGATTTGATTTTAGTCCAAGTCATCTATCGTCTTACAAAGGCTAGTCAGATCCTAAACCAAGGACCTACAAGTGGTATCAGAGCCTTTAGAGGGACTCTGAGATAAGAAGAATCACCAGATCACAAACAAACACTCTTATACAATTCTATACAAAAATTTTGTCTCACCTGCCAATGATGATTTTCAAAATCTCAGTGATGGGGAAGAATCCCATGAAGATGCATCAGCCACTGGTGCTGAACCTAAACAACAACAACTAATGATTCCCCAAACTACTGCTATCTCAAATATCAAACTCCCAATTTTGAAGAAGGAGGAGTATGATATATGGGCAATGGAGATGGAGCATTACCTTGAGTACATTGACAATGAAGTATGGAAGGTAATTCAGAATGGTAACTCCAAGAAGAGAATTTCAACTGGAGTACTTTCACCAGTTTCTGCTGCAGAGATTCAAGCTGTTGAAAAGGAAAGGAAGGCTAAGAATATTTTGCTGATGGCCATTCCTAAAGATCATATGAGAAGATTTCATGGAATGGATGATGCAAAAGAGATCTGGGAAGCCATCAGAACTAGGTTTGGTGGTAATGCTAAGAAAATGCAAAAGGCTGTTTTCAAACAACAGTTTAAAGCATTTAAAATATCCAATTCAGAAGGGCTTGAAAAGGGATATGACAGATTTC
>BQNB010147819.1:0-13494 GCA_026074375.1 Tanacetum coccineum
AAATCTTGTCTTGCCTTGGCGGTGTCTTTAGATTTGTCATTCATTAACAAAGTGTTCAATATACTCTCCAACACATTCTTTTCAATATAACGTAAACCACTACTATACGAACAAAACCGAGGTATACCCGGCAAAGACCCGGCTATATGCAGTTTTATCCTGCCAAGATCCGGCTATATCCGGCAAGACCTGACTATGTCCAGCCAAGACCCGGACACACCCGGTTATATCCGGCCAAGACCTGGTCAGACCGGCTATATCAGACCAAGACCTGGTCAGACCAGAGTATATCCGGCCAGAGAGCCAGATATATCCGGCCAAGACCCGGCCATGGCCGACTATATTCAAATGTTGTCTTTAAGTATCTATTTTACTAACAGATATCGCCTGTATATTAGAAGTTTATAGCCTTTATTATCCGTAATCAACTGAGCTACACGTGAGGATTTTATAGCCTTGACCACAACTTTCAGCAAATTTGATGTGTTTGTTGAGCTATACTAGATGACTAGAAAAGAAGTAATGAAGTTATGAAGGGATATAAACTATGGTAGCCATAGAAAATAAGAGAAAACTTTGTCCTAGAAAATATAATTGAAGACGAAATAGGTACACAAAGTACATGGTTTGAGGGTCCAACTATTGGCTCAAGCTTTACGCAAACAACTGAAACGTAATTCATTCAGCCGAATATCCATTTCTACATGAATAACAATTCATCTTTTCAGAGCAATAACAACATATTCTATGACTTAACTTATCAGAACTCTTTATAATAAAGAATTGCGTAGCTGCTTATTTTTAGATTTTGACCTAAGTACTCATCGGATAAACATGCCTGTCGAAAACTTTGCTTAATTAGCTACTTTCGAACCGAAATATGTACATTCATAATATACACATTGAACAGGATCTACGGCCGTCTAGAATCGGGGATTTTGATTCTTGCAAACTTCTTGTTGCAAAGTTGGATGAAGAACATCCATCACACCATTTAGAAAACCATTGGCAGCTTTTCCGCAATCGTTGCACCTTTCTCTTTAGGGGTTGTTGTATTTGTTCCCTTGGGGGATCTCAATTGGATTGCATATATAGTCTTATGTGTAATATTTAATTTGTCGGGCTCCCATATCTATATTCCCTTGTCTGGAAGGTTGCATGCGCATATCACCAAGAAAAGCACTTTAACAGTTATCCCGTCCACTGGTTGTTCCTTCTTGTTATTATTATACCTCTCTTGATCACATCGGCACAATTCTTCTACAATAGTGCCTCTGTTTACTGCCATCACGAGCTGAGGTTCAAGTGAGAAGACAAAGTTTGCAATTCTGATCATCCTTGAGTTTAGTAGCTGCGCTTACTACCAATATAGTTACAATGTTTAATTTTTTATGTATCCTAACACAATGTGTGTTTAGATATCTATCTTTCTTGTTGAATTATTATTATATGATCTTTGAAAACAGACAAGACACTTTAGTGTGTTACGATCAATCTTAGTTTGTTTTATCTTATATTTATCACTCTATTGTAAATTGTCTAATTTTTATTAAGAACCCTATCTCAATTATTATACCTCCTTATCAGAGAACAAACAATATTCCAATGCATACATGCCCCCTTACCAATGACAATGTACACATTGAGAAGAATTCAGAAAGACTTTTGAGGACACCAAAGTTTTAAGCTAAGCAGCCAGATATTTCAAATATTTTCAAGTGAAGTTGCAGGAAACTTACCTTAAGATAATAGGAATCAAGCCTATATGAACCATCCCATACTGAAGAGATCATTTTTCCCTTTACCATGACAAAATAGTCATAAGAATCGGAAGAGCAGATGGCCATAACTATTATCAAGATACTAAGCCATCTGGTCAACCCATAACCAAACACTCCTTAACACTTTCAATGCCAGACCCATAGGCAGGAATAAGAGTGTAAAATTGTCGAGAAAACTCAGCTATACTAAAATGCAGAACCTAGACTGAAAACCTTCCTTATGATGAATTGAATCACTAAATGTTTTGAAGTGAAAACCATACCAACTTGATCCATTCAACTGTAGGGCTATCATGTCTGATATCATACCGTGTATTTTTTATGGCAAATTAACTTGCTGGTCGTTTTTGTCGATCCAAACAGCTCTATCTTTTTGAAGCAGTATCAAATTTGGAGTATTGATTTCTTGTAGCTTTGGCATGTTATCAAGTCTAGTCAGTTGGCCACTTCCACACACCATCCTGAATGGTCCTCAAATCACAATTAGACTGAATCAGCAGGTGGGCCCTCCAAAGATACAAGCATGCATGGTTTGAATTAATGTTTCTTTCATTTGTTATGCATGTAGACAGTAATTCCATAGAGCAAGATCTTCATAAAAAGTACCGAAGATGGATGAAAGATCTCAGTCGCCACTCGCTAGTGCAAGTATCTACGGTCCACCATATTTCCCATCAATGATGCATTCTGAGAGGTATTTGTAAAGTTCCTTATACGCAGTTTCAACTAAACATGTCAGGTTCGGGTTGAGATAAGTTAAACAGGCCAACTTAAGACTTTTTTCTTAAATTAAAAGTTATTTATATTTAATTATGCGGGTTAAATGGGTTAAAGGGGTCGACACACAAACCCGCTTAACCTATTTAACCCGTGTAGTGTGCCAAATTTGTATATAAAACAGGATAAATGGGTCAACCCGAAACCCAGTTAACCTATTCAGAACACGTGTTAACCGAGTATTTATATCGTCAACCCAAGTATATATACTGATTAAATGGGTCATGTTCAGGTTATGTGTAAACATGTTAGGGTTGACATGGCTGACCTAATTATTTAAATAGGTTAGGTTTGAGTTAAGGTTTTCTGACCCAAAAACCTGTCAACCCGAACCCAAATTACTATCCCTACTCTAAAACATGTTTTGGTGAATCCATTTAGATTTTTAACGTCATCTCGTAGGTACGTGACGTATATATTTTTGTAACAAACATAGAGAAACCAAGCTAATAAAGCTTAAGGATCGAATTATTGGGCTTGGAGCCGTTGGCGAAAACAATAATGAGAAAATAGGTGAATAGCTGTAGGCGTTGGCTAAATTGAACTTTATTTATGTTGTTGGGGTAGGGGGGGACCTTAATTTTCTCTTATATGTTCAGTTGTTGTTAGCATTATAAAAAATTTCAACCAACGCTCCATGTCTCCATATTTTGAATAGAAACTCGTTTATTATAATGTCTGAAATCATAAACAAGTATACACTTAAACATCTGTATTTATATTTTCACTTTTTAGAGCATAAGACAACGCGTTTACGTAATTCGACACTTTATCGCAACCATAATTATAGACTCTGCGTCAGATAATTCATATATGAATGAACATTATTCTTTATCATGGTTTGTAAAGTTATAACCAAGTATATCCTTGGGACTATTATTATTTTCATCTAGCTAGGTGATGGTATATTATAATAGTTGTTATAATGTGGATCTTACACAAAATACATAATGTTTGTTATGTCGTGTACAAATAACAAACGTTAGGTTGATTATAACGTATTCTGCCTTAAGTCATACATGTTTCAACCTTTTATCTTAAAACTCTATCTCGCATATGTTGAAGTTAGAAGTTGTTGGTTGCTTAAATACTATAATGAGTGAAATAATCTTGAGGGTCTACACATATCTGAAAACTCATATCAACAATTTGCATTTTTTTCTTTTAATTTGATAATTTAAAACATGTTTAATCATTAATTTCACAAAAGCTAGAAGAGAAAACAAATTGTGAAAGTTAATAAAAAAATAATAGAAATATAAATTTGTATCTTAATTCTTTTGATTAGAAACGAACATAAATCTCATTAGATCTCGTCTCTTTGTGCCAATTAATCGGCCGATTAGACTGATTTTTACAACGCTGATATTAATATTGTAGAGTTAAGACTTGTAAATCAAAAGCCTTTATTTGATCATAAATTTATTTCACAAACCAATGAAGGATCCAAGTAACATAACGTTTAAAAAGAACAAAACCCAGGGAGACATGATTTTGCAAATGGCTTTTCACATTGTGACTTATATTTCACAAACCAACGACGCTGTTCTTTTATCCGACATAAAATTTTATTGTACAAACTAAAAATCTTTTTAAGCTAACATTCTATCCCACTAGGTTGATAGAACTAAATTGGTTGGTTATCCGATCTAACTTATCTTATACCATGGTGTACCTAAATTTCTTGTAACTAGATTAGTATTATATTGTTGGCCATATTGCAAGCTAACCATACATATCATATTAGCATGAAGAGATTAAAATTTCCACTAATTAATATGAATTCTTGATCTTTGTTACTTTTATGGGTTATCGTTCTTTATTCTTTTTTATCAAGGTCGTCGATTTTGCTAATGTGATAAAATTAAGCAACTTGATTGACAAACAATTAATCCAAAATTAGAAAGAAAAACAAATAAAGCAAATAATGTCACACGTTTTCTACATTGTTAAAGTTAAGTCTAAAATAAATTTATATTTTGGTGTTCCATAATTTTACAGTCAATGTTCAAACTTATAAAAATGAGTTTAACTAGAAATCACGTCAATAAACATAAACAAGCAAACAAATAGAAAAGAAGTAATGAACGAATTTAAACTAAGGACATACTCAAAAACTAAAGAAAAAGTTTGTCTTATGATGATATGGTGTTTGTGGTTCGCATAGTTTAAGCCGTTTTATGTCCTGAAAACATGTAGTTGGAAAGTAGAGTTAAAAACAAAATAGGCAGATAAAGTTTCATGGTCTAACGTCTAGTAACAAATTGGGAGCTATAAATGCTGTGTCGGTTTAATATGCTGAAAAACAATCGAATTGCTTGTTGATAGAAAGGGTATATGAAACATTAATATACGAAAAAGTATACTTTATTGGTCAAATTAAATGACACTTTGTTGTGATTTGTTTGAGTTAATCATGTTGGAGTGTTAAATCTTTAATTAGTGATCATACAACATAATTAAACCTTTAAGCTCATACATTTTTCAACTTTTTAACTTAAAATCCTATCCCACATATGCTAAAGATAGAAGTTGTTATTTGCTTATATACCATAAGTGTATATGTTAAAAGATTGTTATTTTGTCTTTCGATATTTCACCATCTGTTAGGTTGAATTAGATCTAGCAGATGTGTTTGAAAGTCTGAAAACATCTTCACTCCTTAACTTTTTTTCTTTCAATGTTGGTACTCTAAAATTAAGGGTGGCAATTTGGGGACAGACATTGAAAAATTAAAAGGTTCGTTTGAGTTTAAATAAATTCCGGGTCGGGTTTGTTTCGACCCAACTATCCGGTTATTTAAACAAGTGAGGTCCGGGATTGGGAATAATTTAAACGGGTTGACCCGTCAACCCGTTTAAGATTTTTTCTTAAATTAAAAAATATTACTCCCTCCGTCCCACATTAAGTGTCCACTTGACTTTTTCAAAGTCTTTTTTCTTCAACTTTGACCTTAATGATTTCTTCTTACGTTATATGATACTTGATGCTAAGATAGAAGAGAGCATGGATAGTGTTTTGATATTATTTTTCGTTGGTAGAATGTTTGTCGTTCAATCTTATATAACACACAAACAGAAAGAAAATTTGGTCAAATGATAAAAAAGACTTAAAAGATTCTATTGTGGACACTTAATATGAGACGGAGGGAGTAATATTTTATTTTTCGATACGGTTTTTATTTTCTTATCTTGGTCGATTACTTTATTATTGTTGCTTCGAATTAGGGTTTGTTATTAAATTTGTAACAGTTTGTTGGAATTAGGTATATGTTATTAATTTCTATTTATAAGCATTAGGGTTTGTGGCTTGGCATTACTTTATTATGTTAGATTTATGTTTTATATACAATTTGTAATTGCTGTTTTTTGGGCTGTTTTCTTTAATAGATAGCTATGTTTTCTTAGTTTGAGCATCATAAATAATTTCTAATTTCGCTTATCACTCTGTGCATTAATGCTTATAGACCACTATCTCATATACAATTTAACTGATTCATTTCGTTTGGTGCAAAATTGAATTTTAGGGTTCTTAGTGCGAATTTTATTGAATATTGCGATTAATGCTTGTTTGTCATAATCTGATAATGGGGATATGTTTGTTGATTAGTGTATAAAAAGTGATTAGAACATTTAATTGGTTGATTAGGTGATAAAAATAGTGGAATAGTTTGTTCTCCACTTGAAAAGGTCAACATTGGTGGAATCGTTGTCTGTTATATTTTCTTAGGAATAGTTTTTGGATTTGTGGTTTCGATTGAGTAAAAATCATTGGTTGTCCAAGTTTGGTTTCTGTTGGATTTGCTAGATACTTTACTTGCGAAGTTTGATGTTGGTTTGTTCTCCAAGATTATTGTACGTCATAAAGAAAGTGGTGTACAAAGTAGTTTGTTCTCCCGTGAGTTAGTTCTCATGTGAGTTAGTTCTCCATTAGGTTTGTTCTTTGGTGTATAATCAGTTCTGCAAGTGTAGTTCTCTGTTAGGTTTGTTCTCCCGTGGATAATCAGTTATATAAGTGTAATTCACTACTTTTTGTTCACATTTGTACTCCAAGTAGGGTTGTTATCCGGTTAGTTTTGTTCTCCAGTGATGGCGTATAATACGTATAACAGGCCTCTAGGCCTGGACTGTACTAACCACGTGTGGACCCTGGCCTTGGCCCGGAAATGGCAACAATAATCATCATTAATGTGATTAGTCAACATTAATCAGCATTAATGTTATTAGTCAACATTAATCAACATTTAATGTGATTAGTCAACATTAATCAGCATTTAATGTGATTAGTCAACATCCAATCAACATTAATGTGATTAGTCAACATCCAATCAGCATTAATGTGATTAGTCACCTATAAAAGGGTGTCCTCTGACACCCCAAAAGGTATGATATTATCACCTTTCCCAATACACACACATACCTCTCATAACATGTGTTCTTACTCTCACGCCGGAGTCTAATCGTTGGGTCCGTCCCCACGGTAAGGCTAACGGTTTACTTTTACTTGTGCATGAAATCATCCAATTACTTTGTTTAGTGCAAGATCCAACCCGAAGATAGCTTGTCGGCCCGACCCAACAAGCAATCTTAAACCATCTCACACCCTGTTACATAGTTTGTACTAACAAGTTAGCGCCATCCGTGGGACCGCGAATAAACTATGCTTCGTGTTCTCATAGCATCGAAAGACAAAATTCAATTCCGTTCTGAAAATCAGTAAATCTAAAACCTTTGTATTTTTGTCTTTTACATACCGTACATTCTGCAATGCGTGAAAAATTGTTTTACCAAAACAATAAACTTCATGTGATTTTTACAAATATCACCTCAACAGAAATATGTGAGTACCTCTCATTTATCTTCATAATGTATCTGACGCCATGAATGTTTAAATGTGCATACTTTTTGCTGATGTGAGGTACCTCATATAATTTTTTATTGTATTTTATCAAACAACTTGTGGCTTCCACCTAGAACAAGTTACAAAGTCTTGTTTTGATATATCCTGTGAAAAGAAAAAATAAAAAATAACACATGGTTCTTTCTTATAAACACACCAACCTAGTCTGGCCTAAGAATAAATGGACATTATATGCTTTGTTGTGTCATCTAGATTGCACTTCCATGGTAGTATCTTGTTTGAAACAAATGCATCTATAGCATTTTCTACACACAAAGTTGCATTAAAAATTAAAAAATACTTGCTATTTCGTAGGAGTATTATATTAATGCCACCAAATGCATATAGTTTAAACAAAAGCATATAAAGTCAAAATGCCATGATATATTTTACAAAGTATTTTATGGTAGTGCACGGACCGAATGAATTCCCTCAAACATATTTATGTTTTTATGCTTTCAAATAATTTTCAACATCCAAATCAACTTAGAACTACGAACACTCAGACTTGTTGCTCGCTTGAATCGATCAATAATTTCCAGTCATAATTTTAAGCGTCAAGATTTTTTGATTTCAAGATTCATCAATGAAAATCTGATTTCAAGATCATCAATGAAAAATTGCAACCATGTCCCGCTAGCGTTTCATTAACATCTCCCTAAATCACCCGGCAGCCCTTTACATACGGTTAGCCTTTTGTGATAACAGTAAACACTTGTTCATTAAAAACTTATGTTACTAATGCGACTCCGGGGGTAGAATAACGGATATCGTGTGGGGGGCGAAACAACCATCTGATCAGGTCCGTTAATAACAGGGCCCCGTCTTTGAAAACTTATACTTTTGATCGACACTCTCTCTCTCTCTCTCTCCTGTTGCAGGACGACCAACGCAATTGTTGGGCATGACCACTTTGGCCATTTTAACCCGGACTTTGATGATTGACAATAATTGTGGATATCACCGGCCCTCGTGAACACATCCGCGTCCCGATATGGCTGGTAACAACGTTCATTAGTTTCCTCCGCCCTACACAAAATAGCGTATAAACATTTCTTCATATTGACAACAGAGGCCACAGCGTTCCCAACGTCCATCTTTAATGGTTTTTTTTAGAATCAACCATTTCTAATCCGATCTTTATTAATCCAGTCTTCTAATCATAAGGCTTCAGACAAGAACACATCATAAGCCACGAACTTTATTCCGCGTTACACATCTTGCAAGCTCCGGTTCTCGACGACAACGGCAACCGTTCTTTCGTCATTGAACGAATTTTTTTGTCGCTTTAGATCCCAATATATATATTGATAATATATATATATATATTAACTCCTTATCAGAAAATCACACCTATACATGGAGACTCGTATCGGCAGCCCCTCTGCGAGTCACGCCATTATAGGCTCCTGATGAGCAATTGATAAGATTACAACCGCATATAATTTGAAGTTAACCATTTTAGTCTCTTGATTACCTTCTACCGGAGTGTCCGCGGTTATACGCTCGGATTTTTTTTTTTTATTTTCTTTTTCTTTATTTTACACGTTTATTTTTTTGTTTTTTTTTATTCTTAGTTTTCATTAACACTTCCGGATAACAATAATAATCACCAACTAATGGACTTCTCATCATGTCGAAGACGAACCTGCTTCGCTGTTATTTTTTGAGCAAGTCTCTGGACTTTTATCCTTACCTCCGTCACCTTTTACCGGTGCTAAAACTCGAAAATTACTTTTGCATACGAACTAAAGTACCTCATCATGAGTAACCCTGGTCCCAACTTGGGGGGGGGGGCCGCAAAGTTATTTTTTAATTTTATGGATACAAGGTAAAGGGTGTGCGCCGTGGTGCAAGTTTCTAGAATTCCATAATGACCAACACCGCCGTGAGGCTGCGAAACGCTATCGCCATCGGCAGCGTACATTTTTATAAGCTCCGACTCCATCGACAAACAAATCTCTGATCCCAACTTGGTCATTTTACAAACATTGTCCTATTTTATTTCGATTTACACGCATGTCCGTACCCATGTGCATTTTTATGGCTTATTGAAAGGAAAGAAAATGAGCAGAAAAAGAATCAAAGTAGTATTCCGTAGTATACAATCCACATGATGGTGGGGAGGATATACAATCATGTATGCCCTGCCAGAGGACAACACATGCGAAGAATATACAAGCCCATGCCACGTAGAAAGTTTACTTGCATAAACGTACAAGGATTTCCTGACATTATTTACCACATGTATAAATGATAAATCATATTGCTATTAACTCATATAAGCACATTTGCGTTAATACATGAATTTAATTTCCGAAATCCGAACATGACATATGAACGAACACCTCGTGTTTCATATCTACATGTGCAATACGTCTCTTCATGAGAGAAATAGGAATGCTTAATTTTCTTATACGACTTCAGTATTAATAAAATGGTAGCACTAAATAATACCACCATATCTCGTATGGTTAAGCTATCTTTCTAATAAGCTCAGTGTCACATGAATTTATATCTAGACACACGATCGAGTTATCAGTCTTATAAACTCCATGTTTCGTAAGTAATACACATGAAATAGATGTTCTATAAAAATGTCATCTAAATGCTATGTATTAAGTTTAATTCTACTAATATAGTTTAGCATCACTAAACTTGAGGGGCTATAATCGTATGATAACACCATTGACTACATCCTTTTTGATATTAGCCCAACATTTATTTTTAATACACGTAAAATACTACTTTATCCTGATAAAAAAGGTATACGTGTAAATGTTTTTTAAACAGTGGCCAGGTAACCCCAATTAACTCTGTGTGAACAAACAAAGTTCATTGCACACAAATATCTCTGGATATAAAGAACACTTAGAAAATTGCAAGTCTAAAGTGAGGCTGAGTAACCTACAGATTAACTCAAGTATATAAGAGGCATTGCAAACCCAATACTAAGACGAATGCAATATTCGCATCAGGACTGGTAACCTAACAATTAACCTAGCCATGGAAGTACATCTTTCATTGGTCTTAAGACGAATGTAATGTTCGCATCAGGACGGGTAACCTAACAATTAACCCAGCCATGGAAGTACACTCTTTGATGGTCTTAAGACGAATGTAATATTCGCATTAGGATGGGTAACCTAATAATTAACCCCTCCACGGAAGTACATTCTCCGTTGGTCTCAAGACTAATATAATATTCACACTATTTTACAAGCTGGTACAAGGTAGACATACCTTTACCCATGTCATCATGCAACATATGGAGAGCATCTCCATCCTCATAAATTCTTCTCATCCTCTTCTAAGAGATGAACAAGAATGGTACCTGGCCAATGCTAGTGTTACCCCGACTATAGAAAAAATATTCTTTTTACGGGGTCCTTGTCGTTCAAACATGAGAAACCAAGCATTTGAGCACCATCACCCAACACATGTATATGGGTGGAACCTATAATAAGCATGATTAGCACGACCCAAAACCAAATATAATGACGTATGGTCTAGAAAGAAATGACACGTCTTATAGATCTCACCTACCAGGCTAAAGAAGAGTCGCGGAGAAGGCAACGATCGTGGTAGAAGCACAGTAATAAAGAAATTGAGTCTAGCAATATTCACCACACGCAACAAATGCCGCATGCAGTACACATACCAGACTAGGGAGACTTGACGGCGTATAATACGTATAAGAGGCCTCTAGGCCTGGATTGTACTAAGCACGTGTGGACCCTGGCCTTGGCCCGGATATGGCAACAGTAATTATCATTAATGTGATTAGTCAACATTAATCAGCATTAATGTGATTAGTCAACATTAATCAACATTTAATGTGATTAGTCAACATTAATCCGCATTTAATGTGATTAGTCAACATCCAATCAGCATTAATGTGATTAGTCACCTATAAAAGGGGGTCCTCTAACACCCCAAAAGGTATGATATTCTCACCTTCCCCAACACACAAACATACCTCTCATAACATGTGTTCTTACTCTCACGCCAGAGTCTAATCGTGGGGTCCGTCCCCACGGTAAGACTAACGGTTTACTTTTACTTGTGTAGGAAATCATCCAATTACTTTGTTTAGTGTAAGATCCAACCCGAAGATAGCTTGTCGGCCCGACCCAACAAGCAATCTTAAACCATCTCACACCTTGTTACATATTTTGTACTAACATCCAGTATAGTTGTTCTCCAGATAAAAACTTCTGTTAGCTTTTCAAAGATCAAAATGACTTCCAAGGATGCTTTGACCTGTAAATTATATAACATTTTATTAATTTTATTATCTAGGTTTTATAGCTTTTGCTTGGAATATTGATTGACTGAAGATATATGTTATAATACAAGATGTTTGATGAAAAATTAATTGTTGTTTTTTGGTTCTTTTGTTTTTATAGATAGCTAACATAATAAGCTTATTATGATAAAAGCTTATATTATCTTATTATAAAATAATATAAGATATTATTGTTAAAATTGATGGTGAAGGTGCGGGAATTTTACATGGTGTAAACATCAAGCCCAATAGTTTAACCTAAAACATCAAACACATAATCGACTACAATTCTGTAACCTTAAAAATAAAATCCTAAACGTGTATTTGAATGTAATCAGTATCATACCTAGTAAAATTCATGGTGGAGGTGCGGGTTATTTATGGCCAGTTGCATAGTACCAACAGATTCAAACCAAGAATCGTTTAAGCTATTACATATAGATAAACCATGAATAATGAGAAATTTATTTCATCTCAATGCATATAGAGAAATTCAGATGCTTACACAATCTATAGTCAAATGGACAAAATAAAGCACCATTGCAGCAGCCAAACAACTTCATTTCATTCAATCATTCAATTCGATTACACTTATGAAACCCCGTAAAGAAATTTATAAACCATACAAAACAAAACCCTAAATAAACCAAACAAAACCCTAAACAAACAACACCCAATTCTAATGGCTAGCTTCATGGAGCAAGAGGAGCATCGAGAGTAGGAGGAGGATGAATCAGAGGCCCCTGAATTAAGTAATTAAATAATAAAATTAGTAAAACAAAAAGATGTAACAAAATTAATTTTTATATTTAATAACTTTATTTTGATTAGTAATTACCGGGGAAATAAAACTGTGATCAAGAAGCATTTGGAAGTTCGGGCCAAAGGTCATCAAACAATGAGGACAGTAGAAATTAAAGGGGGGGGATGATAATTCGTATTTGGTTGTATAACACTAGGGCCGGGCTGTCGCGGGTGGGACTCTTTGAAATGCTTAGCCATTCTGAATTGAGCATTAGTTTCGAAATCGCAATCAGGGATATTGCAGTTAACTATTTCAACTGTGTAGATTATTTTTTTTAACAGAAAAGGTGAAGATTAATTGCAGTTAACTATACAGAAATGGAAAACTGTACGTGTTTTTATAGTTAGAATTAATCCATGTCACCGATCCCTGTGACATGGATTCAACGGTGAAGATTAATTTCTTTCAACGGCGAGATTGAACCCACCGTAATTTTGTGTTTTTTACCGTGTTTTTGTGTTTTCTTGACAATTAGATAAGGGACAATTTTGTTAACTAATAGTGTTTTGGGCACTAATAATTGTCAAGAAAACACAAAAACACAAAAACACAAGCAGATTCGGATGAAGGGTCAGGACATCCCACTGATCCCCAACACATATCCACACCTGCTCAACCATCTACTGAAGACAAAATCATAGTTCCATCATCATCTCAACCCAAAAAGACCCAAAGACCAAGGAAAGCCAAAAGGACCACTCTCCCAGTCTAGTGGACCTATTCCCCTCGTTGCAGATGAGACTGTCACTAAAGAGTGGGAAGACAGAATAGAAAGGGCTGCTACTAGCTTAGAAGCAGGACAATAGTAACATAAATAGGACCCAATCATCCAAGTCCTCAGGGAACTGGTTTAGGTAGTGGTCCCAGGTACCAAGATACTATATTGGGGGGTGCAGATGCTCAAACTAGGTTTGAGACTGCATCTAACAGTCCAATGACCCAAC
>BQNB010147820.1:0-16389 GCA_026074375.1 Tanacetum coccineum
TGCTAAATCTATAAAGTCTTTTATCTCTTTATGTTTTTGTAGAGTTTTGTATAAATTAGTACTGTTATTCATGTCATTAAAAGTTTCTGCTATTAAGTATAATTAGTGCTGCTAGTTATACTTAATACTACTGAGTTTCTAACGTTAGTTATACTTAATACTGCTAGGTATAATTAATATTGTGATAATTGTGAAAATTGATATGGCTTGTGTTTTCTTGGTTTTTGGACTAACATTTTGCAGGATAAGAAAAGAAAAGTGTTAGATTGATGATGGAAAAGCTTTTTAGAATGGAATTGGAGTTAATACTGGTGACTCAAAGTTAATGCTGCTAGGCATAACGTACTACTGCTCGTTCTAAGATAATGCTGCTAGGCATACACTTACTACTGCTGAGTTACTACTGCTGGGTTAAAGTTACAGCTGTTGAGGGTATTTTCATAAATACTTCGATTAAGGGTTTCAATCAGTCATTTAATTGAATTCATACTTTCGTAAACTCTCTAATCATAAACCCTAACTCAATTTTATCATCCATTATCAAAACTTAACACAAATGGCGATTCTAAAGTTTACAGATACTCATAATATGGTTGCGTTTTTGTCTAAACCCGCAGAAAGTGATGGGTTTGAACAAATTGTGGATTTTTTGAATGCACACCCTATAAAGTATGCACTTACCGTCACTATATATACTTCGTGTATCGAACAGTTCTGGTCTACTGTCGTGGCCAAAACTATCAATGGGGAAGTACAGTTACATGCCCTAGTAGATGGCAAGAAGATAATCATCACTGAATCAACTGTTAGAAGAGATCTTCAACTAGAAGATGTAGAACGTGTTGATTGTTCACCAAATTCTACCATCTTTGAATAACTTGCACTGATAGGGTATGAGAAAATTTCACAAAAACTAATTTTTTATAAGCTATTCTTTTCCCCACAATGGAAAGTTATGATTCATACTATTTACAATGTCTAAGTCCAAAGACTACTGCATGGAATGAGTTTAGTAGTATTATGGCATCTGCAATTATTTGCTTAGCTACAAACCAGAAGTTCAAATTTTCAAAATAAAATTTTAAAAGTATGGTTAGAAACTTAGATAATTTGTCTAGGAAGTTTTTGATGTATCCAAGGTTTGTACAAGTATTTTTGAATCAACAAGTTGATGGAAGGCCATGTCACACCCCGCCAAGGCTGAAACACGAGGCGTAACGTTATGGATATCATCACAACACAATGGTGTCAACAATAGAGAAACATTAAATGCACAACTAGGTAATAAAGACACAACGTGTCATGACAATACCGAAAACCAAAAGAACGACATCTTGTATTAATGAAAGAGGGTCTCACCAATACAAGAACAATATCTCACGATCCTAATAGAATCAAATAACATTCAACAAAATCCATGCAATAAACATAAACAAACTCAGGAGCGAACTCCAATGCAATCCTAGCAGTCGCTCTAGCCACTTCTCTTAACCTTAATATTCTCATGAAGCTCACTTGAAAATGATGCTTAAAAACGTCAACACAACGGTTGGTGAGAGTCATAGGTTTAAGACACACAAATCAATCCTTAAAAAAAACAAAACAATTTGCTGCGATTAACATAACATATCATGGCAGAAAAATTTAAGCTAGCTATCACATAGGCTATCATACAAGTCACAATCAATCACAACAGGACGGAACGTGAACGCGATCCACATAACAAAGCCTGGGGTAATCCATTACCCTTCGATCGGAATCACACAGTATGGGTATTATTTCAACCCTCTAGTTAGATTTGGAATGAGTAGAGTCACTACCCTCCAACCGGAATCACACAAAAATGGGATCTTATTTCAATCCTTCAATTAGATTTGGAATAGGTAGAAGCACTACCTTCTAACCGGAATCACACATCAATCATAACAACATTAAGCGTATCACCTATAATAACCACATAAACGTTCATGCCTCAATTAAAACCACATAATCGCAGCAATTAAACACATCCAAAACATCTTTGCATCATTTCCATCCCAATGTAAAACATTTAAAAGCAGGACTATGAAACTCACCTGATGCTTAGCTTCCCAAAAGAATCCAACAAAAGCTTCACAACACTTCAAGGATAATCTAAACAATTAAGCACACAATAAGCTACCATCAATTAGGCATTCAACCCAATATGATGTAACCTCAACTATGATGGATATCTAAGCTATCTACAATAGTTCTATACTTGATTTAACCCTTTTTCAACTCCTACATATGCCATTTACACTTCACTGCTACACTTTATATTTTCTGGTTTTGAGAAGAATTTTATACTCACTTACGCGTCCTAAACGTACCACTTAAACACTTCCACAATTCAAACCAAAATTCACCATGCTACATATATGTCATGTGAACCTCTCGTAGCTTTCCCAAATCCATTACCCTTTTACAAATACCCTTTAGAAATTTATTAATCCAAAGTGTCCAGAATTCGTCTAGAATCTGACCCTCTAAAAGTATGGCATTAGTTGACCACTTTAAACCTCCTTTCATACTTATCAAAAATTCAGGGTCACACACAATATATTAACTAACTTCCACGTGAGTTTTAGCCTCTAACTAGATGCCTAAGTATTTTTAGAAAAATCAAAACCAAAACTAAAATTCGTCACTGTTTTACACACTGATTTTGTAACGACCTTTTGACCCACTTCCCGACCATAAAAACTCACGAGGCAAAATTTTCTGGAAAGTAAACTCTCTAAGGTTATCTACAATATGTTGTAAATTGTTTATTTGAATTTTTATGATTGAGTTATGCTCGTTACAAAACTGCCTAAAATTCTACAGTGAATTAGACAACTAATTCGGGCAATCTAGACCCTAACGCATGATCAAATCTTGTAACCAATTAAACTAATGATTAAACATTTATTATAACATTATAAACTTCCAGAAAAATCAAAGCCCTAATTTATAAACCCTAATCCATCATGCATAGATTACAAGAATTGAAAATTAAATAACTAGAATTAAACAAAGTTTAGAAAATACCTTAAAAGAAAACCCTAACTTTAAAACCGGCCGAACATGGCCTTTTCTTCTTTTTTTATTTTTTTTTCTTTTATTTATTAATTATATACTTACTTGTATTTCCTTAAATTTTTATAAAAACCTTAACTAATTTGGCTATACCTTTTTGCATAAACGAAATTCACTAGACTTTTAAAAATAACTTTTTAACTTTTGATTTTCAACCTAACTTTCCTAAAATATAAATTTTACATTTTCTTAACTTACCACTAAAAATCTAAACCTATCTTAGACTACTAACACAAAAATACATATACGTAAAAATACTTACACAGTTAACACAGAAACGCTCGAATCTCAATAATCATTTCCTTGTCACTCAAAAGTGAACGAAATGAACTTAACCAATTTTACCACCAATCCAATCTCATTGAGATGATCACACTCAATAGATTGATTACCAATACCTCAAAAACACATATAAACCCACATAAACACATAAAATCACATAAATCATACATTGCAACAGGCACCTAAGTCAACACTAACGGTTTGACTAACCTGCTCAAGCCATGGTTGTCACAGTATCCCCTCCTTTAGGAAATCTCGTCCCGAGATTTAACTAGCCGATTCATCAGCTCGATCAACAAACAACTGAGGGTACTTAGACTTCATATAATCCTCGCGTTCCCAAGTAAACTCAGGACCACGCTTAGAATTCCAACGAACCTTTACTAACGCTATCTTACTACGCTTTAAACTCTTAACTTCACGATCCATTATCTCCACAGGTTCCTCAACAAAACGAAGAGTTTTGTCAACCTTTATCTCACCTAATGGCACATGCAAACTAGCATCCGCCAAACATTTCTTTAGGTTTGACACATGAAACGTGTCATGTACCCCACTCAATTCCTCAGGCAATCTCAATCGATAAGCTACAGGACCGATCCTTTCAAGAATCTCAAATGGTCCTACGTATCTCGGTGCTAACTTGTGCAAACTTTCCCTTTTTCCTAATAACGAATTACAACCTTTCCAAATAGTGATACTATTCAACATCACTCGAATCTCCTACTTCGAATTCCAATGTTTGCGTCTATTATCAGCAAATAGCTCTTTTCACAATCTCTCGCTGCTCTTGACTCTCCTTTATCAACACAACTTTACAGATCGTTTCATGAACAATATCAGTCCAATCAAACACTACTTTTCTCCAATCCTCTAGCCATAAAGGCGACCTACACTTCTTCCGTACAAGGCTTCAAACGGAGCACATCTTATACTCGAATGAATATTATTATTAAATAAAAAAACTCACCAAGTAGTGAAACATGCCCAACTACCACCGAAAATGCAATCACACGCGCCCATCGAAACATATCCTCTAATGTCTTAATCGAAACGCGCACTTTGTCCTCTCCGTTTGGGACGATAAGTCGTACCTCCATAACTAAAACCTTCGTCCCCTAAAAGCTATTGCACAGTCTGCCAGCAACGTGACATAAATTGTCTATCTCTATCTAAAATAATCAACACATGAACTCCATGTCTTGCGACTATCTCATCAATGTAGATATTTGCCAATTTCTCAGTCTATAGTCTTCCCTTATAGCTAGGAAATGAGCAGACTTAGTCAGTCTATCGACTATGAACCCAAAAATCGAGTTACAAATGCCTAACTTTTGACACTAGCACTTAGTGAAAAATCCAAAAGTGTATCTTATCCACTTCCATTCAGTATCTCAGTTTTGCAGTAAACCCGAAGGCCTTTGATGCTCAGCCTTTACCTTTGAACATGTCAAACACTTACTAACATAAGTATCAATATCTCTCTTCATTCCGGGCCACCAATACATATCTCGAAGATCATAGTACATCTTATCAGCTCCTGGATGCACAAAGTACTTAGACTTGTGAGCCTCGTCCATGATCATCGTTCTCACGTCTCCTATTAATGGAACCCATATACGGTCCATAAAATACAAACTCCTTCACCCTTACTTTACCATCTGCTTAGCAAACCATGCAGATTTCTTTCTCCATAAATACTATTAACTTGCTTAATCGCCTCACACTGGCTATCTTTTATCTTTTCTCTCATTTCAGCTTGGACAGTCATTGCCATAGCCCTTACACGTCTTGGTTTCAGCCGCTCCTTCCTACTCAATGCATCAGCCACAACGTTCGCCTTACCAGGATGGTAACGAATCTCGCACTCATAATCACTAAACAACTCAATCCATCTCCTCTGACGCATATTCAGCTCTTTCTGATCAAAAGAATTGTGTGAAACTTTTGTGAAGTCGTATAGTATAACACTCTTAGTACACATACAGATAAATGCCTCCAAGTCTCTTAAGAAGCAAATACAACCGCTACCTACTTAAACATTGCGTCGGTTAATTCTTCTCATGGATTTTTAGCTGCCTCGATGCATAGGCAATAACATTGCCTCTTTGCATGAGTACACAACCTAATCCTTGGTTCGATGCATCATAATAAACTACGAAATCTTCAACTCCATCAGGTAGCGTCAATATTGGTGCATCACACAAGTTATTCTTTAAGGTCTGAAAACCCTCTTCTTGCTCCACGCCCCATACGTACTTTTGATTCTTTTGAGTCAACGAGGTAAGAGGTTTAGCAATTTTGGAGAAGATTTGAATAAACCGTCGGTAGTAACCGGCTAATCCCAAAAATGATCGAATCTCAAAAGGTGTCGTAGGGGTCTTCCAATTCTTTACCCGTACTGATTTGCTGGAGATCCACATTGTATCAACCATTCTTGATTAACAACGTGACCAAGAAAGTGCACCTCTTGCAACCAGAACTCACACTTGGAGAACTTGGCATACAGCTGCTCATTTCCATTAAAAAAAATTCCAATACACTAAACCCAAAATGAACTTCATGCTCCTTCGTCTTCGAGTAGATTCAAGAAGTCAACGATGAAACACATAACAAAACTTATCTAAATACACGCTTTACAACTCGGTTCAACAAATCCATAAAAACTGCAGGCGCATTGGTTAGCCCAAAAGGCATAACCGTAAACTCAAAATGTCCATATCTCATTCAAAACGCCGACTTAGGTATGTCGTCTTCATGCATGTGTAGTTGGTGATAACCTGACCGAAGGTCTATCTTGGAGAAATAACACGATCCTTGAATTGTGTCAAAAAATCATCCACTTCCTCAGAAGAGGATAACGAATTCTTAAGCCGGCACTTGATCAACTCTCAATAATCGATATCACATACGTACGATCCATTCCTCTTCATTGACAAATAACACTGGCGCTACCCCATCGGAGAATGACTAGGTAATTCTGCCCGTTAACGGTCGTATAAAACCCTTGTCTTGCAACTCTTGCAACTGCCTAGACAATTCTTGCATCTCTGAAGGCGCTAAATGATATGGAGACTTCGCAATTGGCGTCGCTTCAGGAACTAGATCTATACGAAACTCAACTTGTCGTTGCGGTGGTAATCCCGACATGTCTTCTTTAGAAAACATATCTTCAAAATCACGTACTATGGGTATATCGCCTAACTTTGGTTCATCCCCTCTCTCACTCTTTCAATACCTGGCTATTCCAACGGTTCGCTCCCCCATGAACTCTATGGAATCCTACCAAACTCCACTGTAGTTTTCAACTACTTTCTCATGACATAATAATCACAGCCTTATGTTGGGACAACCAATCCATTCCCACAATCACATCAAAACTTCCATGACCCAAAGGTATTAAGTTAATGCTAAACAAGGAACTTTCTAGTTCTAGTTTGCAGTCACGGATAATCCTGTCTACTTCTACTTTCTTACCATCAGCTACCTCTATCACATAACTAGGATTCACAATACTAGGTTTCACATTAAGCAAGGGCCCAAATTTAGTAGATATGAAACTAAAATTGGCTCCAATATCAAATAAATAACGGTACAAAGTGAACATGTCAGAGAGAATGTACCTGTTACAACGTTAGGATCATGGACCGCCTCCATTGCATTCACATTCACGTTGAAAGCTCTTCCTCTAACTTGGTTTCCATTGCTCCGCTTGTTACGACTGCCCTCTAAAGCCAATTGATTTCCCGCTTTCCCAGGTACTCGATTCATCTTGGGACAGGTGTTACGGAAATGATCTGGGCTTCCACACTCGTAGCACACTCTCGGATTATTACTCATTCTAACAGCATTCACCGGTGCCACTTGTCTACTTGGCACCTGATAGTCCTTAGCGATGTGGGGTTTAAGAAAGTATACAAGTGAGTTTTGATTTAATTATCAAGTGTATGTGTATGTATCTAGGCTAAGTGGTTAATAAGTGATAAAGTGAGTTAATTTTTATGTATTGGGTATAATTGTGGGTATTGGTTTGAGTATAGATAGGTATAGGTGCTTCCGGGTATGCCCGAATGTAATTTATTGCGAAACGTAAGCGTTTTGCGTAACCAATAAAAATAAATTATGAAAAGTTATAAATTATACTCTTAATAATCATATAACACTTGCTTGATATAAACTTTTATTTGTTTGGTGTCCGTTTACGTTGAATGATGATTTTTAGTTTACGCGATTTAACTATACGATAATAATTAAAAACGAACGCGTAAAACTCTAAAAATAAATAATGGAATAAATGAAGTCGTAAATGACCTGAAAATGTGAAATGTTACAGTCTCCACCCGTTAGAAGAGCCTTGTCCTCAAGGCTCAAGTTGCAACACTTGACGAAGGTACGGGTTTAGTGAAGAGATGCAAATACTTCTTTTGAAATCGTTCTTCACGTTCCCATGTGAACTCCGGACCTCTCCTCGAGTTCCATCGAACCTTGACGATTGGGATACGGCTTTGCTTCAACCGTTTGACTTCTTGATCCATGATCTCTATAGGTTCCTCCACAAAACGGAGCTTGTCATACACATGAAGTCCTTCCAACGGAACGGCTAATGGTTCGTCAGAATAACATTTCTTCAAGTTGGATACATGAAATGTATTGTGAACCCTGCTCAACTCTTGAGGGAGCTCAAGCTTGTAAGCAACGGATCCAACCTTTTCCAGCACCTTGAAAGGTCCAACATATCTAGGGTTTAACTTCCCCTGTTTGCCAAAACGTACGACCCCTTTCCAAGGTGAAACTTTAAGCATAACTATATCCCCAACTTGAAACTCTATCGGCTTACGCTTTAAATTGGCATAACTCTTTTGTCGATCACGAGCGGCTTGAATTCTTTGTTTGATCTGGATGACCTTCTCGGTTGTCTCTTGAACTATTTCTGGACCGGTGAGTTGAACTTCTCCAACCTCGGCCCAACAAACAGGTGAACGACACTTTTAACCGTAAAGTGATTCAAATGGTGCAGCCTTGATGCTAGCGTGATAACTATTGTTGTAAGAAAATCCAACTAGTAGCAAATGTTTAACTCAACCATTTCCAAAGTCGATCGCACAAGTAAGTAGCATATCCTCGAGAGTTTGGATAGTTCTCTCGCTTTGTCCATCAGTTTGTGGATGGTACGCAGTGCTCATATCCAAGCTAGTACCCAAAGCCTTCTGAAGTGATCTCTAGAAATTTGATGCGAATCTAGGGTCACGATCACAAATGATTGAGACAGGTATTCCATGCCTCGTGACTACCTCCTTTAGGTACATTCTCACCAATCTCTCCATGAAATCAGTTTCTCTCATTGGTGTAAAGATTGCAGACTTAGTAAGTCGGTCAACAACCACACAAATGGTGTCATGACCTTGCGACGACTTAGGAAGCTTTGTGACAAAATCCATGGTGACATTGTCCCACTTCTATTGAGGTATCTCGGGTTGTACCAACAATCCCGATGGTCTTTGGTGTTCATATCTTGACACCTAAGCACACACAGTCAAAAAACATTTGGCTTTAACAAAGGTGGCAGATTTTCGGCCTTCATCTTGGGCCCACCAATATAGCATTTTCATGTCTTATATAATTTTGTCAGAACCCGAATGGATAGAGTTTTTGTGAATTTGGGACTCGAGCATGATCACATTTCCTTATATACACCTAAACATGGCAACCCAAAGCTCTTGCCATTGTAAAGCATGAGAGGTTTTTATCCCCCCCCCGTTGCACGGGGTTTCCAACATTTCCCTTCGTATAAATCTTACCTGATCATACCTCCTACGTCTTCCTTCTTGATGTTCTTTGGTTTTTGTGCTTCTATTTGAGCTTCCAAAATTTGTTTGGGGCGATCCAAACCAATAGTCATGACTAAGGCTCGAACCCGTAATGGCTTAATCCGTTCTTTACGGCTTTAAGGCATCGTCCACTATGTTATGTTGGTTTATGCCCCGGGGGATAACGAATTTCACCATTCGTAATCATTGAGCCAACACAAAAGAAAACCCAATGAACGTTCCCTCGTGTTCAGCTCACCAATTAGGAGGATTTTAGCATACAATATCCTTCTTTCATAAAAATGCAATTCCAGATTGCCTTCAGATGTTTCTTTTGGTTTCTTTCTGTTCTTGAATAAATTAAGTAATATTGTCAATATAGTAATTACAAAACTTATCCAAATACGGTTTTGCACATTCCCGATTCATGAGATCCCTAAATAAATCCCATTAGTACCGATAGGAAAGACGCGGCGTTCGTCAAGACCGAATGGCATAACATGGAACTCGATCATGACCATACCGCGTCTTTAATGTCGCTTTTTAGAATATGTTCTTCGCTAGCAGTCGAAGCTGATGATAACCCGATCACAAGTCTATCTTAGAATAAACACTGGATCCTTGTAGTTGATCAAATAAATCGTTGATCCTTGAGAGTGGATAACGATTCTTCACAGTCAGCTTGTTTAATTCCCGATAGTCGATGCACATTCGAAATGATTCGTCCTTCTTTTTGACAAACAAGACTGGAGGTCCCCCAGGTGAGGAACTGGGTCTTATAAAGCCCTTGTCGGAAAGTTCCTTTAGTTGATCCGACAATTCTTTCATTTCAAAAGGAGCCAATCGATAAGGTGCTTGTGCTACAGGTGCAGCACCAAGTATCAAATCGATTTGGAATTCCACTTGTCGAGTCTGTGGAAGACCCGACAATTCTTTAGGGAATACTTCCGGAAAATCTCGAACTATTGTTACGTCCTCAAGTCGCTTCTCCCCCGACTTATCTTCAGTCTCCTTTGTAGTAACATGTGCCAAAAAGACATGATGTCCTTTCAACAAATATTTCTGAGTTTTGGTGCATGAAATGATGTTCAAACGAGTCTTGTTTCCCTGATTGCTTCCGTCACTATAGACAATTAAGTATACCACCAACATCCTTTCTCGATCTTAGCTTGGACCGTCATACGTCAATCCAGAACTTATTCTTGGCTTCACTCTTTTTCCTACTCCACGATTCAACAACTACATTTGCCTTTCCCAGATGGTACTTGGCCTCGAAACCGTACTCACTAAATAACTTCATCCATCGACTCTGCCTCATGTTCAATCCTCCTGATTGAAAGTGTGTTGGAAACGTTCATGATCCATATAGATCACTCTCCACGTCTCGTTCACTTAATGCCTCTAGCATTATAGGGCAAAACCTACCACGTTAGTCATGCAATCCTTCATAAGAACCTTCAGATGTCGCAACGTACAAGCAATCACCCTCTCTCTTCGACTAAGTATACTTCCAAATCCTTGCTCTGCGCGTCATAATATACTACGAAATCGTCCGCTCCTTCTGGCAATGCCAAGACCGGCTCATTACCCATTTGATTCCTTCCTCCTCTAGATAGCTTCCTCTTGGCTTTGCTTCCATGTTGTTGGAAAAATTCACGTACACCTTCTCTTCCTTCAGCAGCTCAACGATCATTCTTTAAGTGCGACTCGTGCTTCTCTTTAGACTTTGGGTCGGCTTAAATGTCTTCGGTATATATACGTTAACTAGCTTGCCTATATACGGCCATGCACACCCGGCTCATTAACTCCATGAAAACTGCTGGTGCATTGGTTAGCCCAAAAGGCATAGCCGCAAACTTCAACGTGTCCATTACGCATCCTAAAAATATTCTTAGCTACGTCATCCTTGTACACCCTCCTTTGGTGACAATCCGAACGAATTTTCTATCCCACTCTTCTCGAGATAATCCAGATACATCCTAAACTACCCACCTTCCTTCCTATCAAGCAATACAGACACTTCCCACCACGAGTTATTATTCGAGCCAACCTTTACCTTGCAACTCTTGTAATCATTCCAACAACTCTTGCCTCTCTAAAGGCGTTTAAACGACTCGAGCCTTCGCAAATTAGCGTCGCTCCTTGTACTAATTCAATGCGAAATTTTTCTTCAAGACGATGGGTAAAACCATATTTACAAAACATGTCCAAATTGCCATGCAAGCTTATTTTAACATTTCAATAGACATTTATAAGTTATAATAAACTATAATATGAAGATTTAACACAACGAAAGTTTAAAATAACGATTTGTTAAGCTAGGAAGCAAAACGGGTCAAATTAGGGTTTTAAAACGTAAACGCGCGGGTTTTAAGATCAAATTCCTTCTATAATCAATAAAGTGGTTATTTTAACATTAGTTAAGCATGCTAGGATAGATTATAACAACATTTAACCATTATGACATTTAGTTTTAAGAAAAACGCGAAATTAGGGTTTCGGGCGTACGGTTTTGGATCAAAATGGAAAATGAGCATGAATTGAGTTATGAAATTTTAACAAGAGTTTATTTAGGATCATATGAACATTATAAAGGTGTAGGAGCAGAAGTAGAACATCCAGAACCTGGGTTTGAGCTTCAAGGAGCAAAAATGGTGGAAATGGGTCGTTTCGGGCAGTATTTCCACTCGTACGCCTTATATCTTGTTCCCGGGGCTTTAAATCTTCAAAGCTTCGCTTGTATGATATTCTTAGATGATAATAGGATCATATGGAGTAGAGAATGTTTTCTCAATTAGGTTATAGAAAGATGAAGGTGGGTGCGAGTTGTATTGAGGGTTTTGTGCCTCTATTTATACTCGAATGAAGGCAAGGGGGTTAAGGAACTTTTATGATTTGATCAAGACATGTGTAAGAGCTAGAATATGATGTTTTGAGGCTATGAAAGGAGTTGTGGAGGTCTAGGATGTATAGTGAAGGTGTTGGACACCATGGGAGCATGCCACGGCTGATATGAACACAAAAGAGGAGATGTGGCTTCAATTTGGACCAAAGAAATGTTGTAGCAGGTGGGTAAGCAGCTTGGGAGACATGTGGGTGAGTCATGGAGGTGCTTGTATGCAAAGAAGAGATCAAAATGGGTCAAAATGCAAGCAAAACAAGCCGCGGGTCTGTTTGGGTTATTATGGTCACTTTCTTGGCTTATATTTCGTGGGTATTAATCAAAGAATGATTGAAACATGTCCTTAAGGTTTGTATTAAAGCTTATCAATGGAAATTAGCAAATGGTTTGGATTAAAACGGGTTGAAATTGAGTAAACATAGCCGCGGGTCCCCATAGGGATCGTTAGGGTTTCTTTGACTTTTCTTGGCTTATAATTTGTGTATAATGGATCAAGGTTGATAGAATATTGACCTTAGGCATTGTATAAAGGATTATTAATGAACATTAAGTGGTGGTTTAAGCTAAAATGGGTCAAAATAGAAAAAGTAAGCTGTGGGTTGAATTAGGGCTTGTAATGGGTTTATTAGGGTTTTCTAAGGTTCAATTTCTTATTTATTGCTAAAATGAAGATAGATAATGAATTGTAAACTAATATTATGAGTTTACAATGGTTCTGGGTTGATTGTTCGGGATTAAAATGGTCAAAAATAAGTAAACGAGTCGAATGATCAATTTAGGTATGTTTAGGGTTTCTCGGATATAATTTTTATATAAAGGATATGAGATGATGAAATAATTATGAAAATAGGATTGACATACTTGTAAAATAAGTTATTACAACTTATTTGAGTGTTGGTTGAGGTTTAAAATGGATAAAAATGAAGAAACGGGTCATAGTATTTAACTCGGGTTAGGGTTTCTGACTTTGGTTTCTTGTAATTTCATGAAATGAGGATGAATATGGATTGAAAATGAAGTATATGACTTGCTTGTAACTTGTACTTGATGGATTGTACAAGATTCTTTAGGAAAACGGAGGTAAAACGGCTATTTTGGATATCATGCATTAATGACTTGTACATTGTGCTTTGAAAGCTTGTAATTGACTTGGAGGGAGTTTATATTTCAAATGAAATATTATATTACTTGTATATATGCTTTAGTAGCTTGTACATTCACTTTAGATATTAAACCTTTATGGAATTAGTGTTTAGAGGTATACGATAACGGTTTAAAGCCCGTTTTGATATAACGTTGCGAATGGTACATTATAGGAATAATGTACTTTGTAAAAAGGATATGATGATATTAACTTGACATGTTATGATGTTTGCTTGACATATATGAAGACAGGATTGCCATAGGTAGGTTGCGTGAGCTTGTCTACTTGCATAATGAGATATTGACAATGCAAGTAATGTAATAAAGCGAAAAATTTCCCCGTATAATTGTGATAATAGTAAAATAGGTTTTTGCATTTGATGAAAATTCTTGGGTTGTTATATGACAATACCGAAAACCAAAAGAAAGACATCTTGTATTAATGAAAGAGGGTCTCACCAATAGAAGAACAATATCTCATGATCCTAATAGAATCAAATAACATTTAACAAAATCCATGCAATAAACAAAAACAAACTCAGGAGCGAACTCTAATGCAATCCTAGCAGTCGCTCAAGCCACTTCTCTTAACCTCAATATTCTCATGAAGCTCACCTGAAAATGATGCTTAAAAACGTCAACACAACGGTTGGTGAGAGTCATAGGTTTAAGACACACAAATCAATCCTTAAAAAAACAATTTGCTGCCATTAACATAACATATCATGGCAGAACAATTTAAGCTAGCTATCACATAGGCTATCATACAACTCACAATCAATCACAACGGGATGGAACGTACCCACAATCCACATAACAAAGCCTGGGGTAATCCATTACCCTTCGATCGGAATCACACAGTATGGAGAATTATTTCAACCCTCCAGTTAGATTTGGAATGAGTAGAGTCACTACCCTCTAACCGGAATCACACAAAAATGGGATCTTATTTCAATCCTCCAATTAGATTTGGAATAGGTAGAAGCACTACCCTCTAACCGGAATCACACATCAATCATAACAACATTAAGCATATCACCTATAATAACCACATAAACGTTCATGCCTCAATTAAAACCACATAATAGCAGCGATTAAACACATCCAAAACATCTTTGCATCATTTCCATCCCAATGTAAAACATTTAAAAGCGGGACTATGAAACTCACCAGATGCTTAGCTTCCCAAAAGAATCCAACAAAAGCTTCATAACACTTCACGGATAATCTAAACAATTAAGCACACAATAAGCTACCATCAATTAGGCATTTAACCCAATATGATGTAACCTCAACTATGACAGATATCTAAGCTATCTACCATAGTTCTATACTTGATTTAACCCTTTTCCAACTCCAACATATACCATTTACACTTCACTGCTACACTTTATATTTTCTGGTTTTGAGCAGAATTTTATACTCACTTAAACACTTCCACAATTCAAACCAAAATTCACCATGCTACATATATGTCCTGTGAACCTCTCATAGCTCTCCCAAAGCCATTACCCTTTTACAAATACCCTTTAGAAATTCATTAATCCAAAGTGTCCAGAATTCGTCTAGAATATGACCCTCTAAAAGTATGGCATTAGCTGACCACTTTAAACCTCCTTTCATACTTAGAAAAAATTCAGGAGTCACACACAATATTTAAACTAACTTCCACGTGATTTTTAGCCTCTAACTAGATGTCTAAGTATTTTTATAAAAATCAAAACCAAAACTGAAATTCATCACTGTTTTACACATTGATTTTGTAACGACCCTTTGACCCACTTCCCGACCATAAAAACTCACGAGACCAACTTTTTGTAAATTATTTATTTGAATTTTTATGAATGAGTTATGCTCGTTACAAAACTGCCTAAAATTATGGAGTTAATTAAACAACTAATTCGGGCAATCTAGAACCTAACGCAAGGTCAAATCACGTAACCAATTAAACTAATGATCAAACAATCATTATAACATTATAAACTTCTAGAAAAATCAAAGCCCTACTTTATAAACCCTAATTTATAAACCTTAATCCATCATACTTAGATTACATTAATTGAAAATTAAATAACTAGAACTAAACAAGGGTTAGAAAATACCTTAACCAAGAACCCTAAAATTTTCTCTTCTTCTTCTCTTGGAAAATTCGGCCGAACAAATGAGGGTCTAGGGATCCTTTGTTTTTTGTATTTATAAGCCTCCTAAGAGATCCTAGATAGAGCCTATTTAGAATTTGATTTCTAATACAACTCTTTTTTTCTTTTCTTTTCTTTTTTCTTTTATTCGGCCGGTTAGGCCTTTTATTTATTTATTTATTTATTTATTTTTATTTATTAATTACATAATTACTTGTATTTCCTTAAATTTTCACAAAAATCTTAACTAATTTGACTATACCTTTTTGCTTAAACGAAATTCACTAGACTTTTAAAAAAAACTTTTAACTTTTCATTTTCAACCTAACTTTCCTAAAATAGAAATTTTACATTCTTCTTAACTTACCACTTAAAATCTAAACCTATCTTAGACAACTAACACAAAAATACATATACGTAAAAATACTTACACATTTAACACGGAAACGCTCAAATCTCAATAATCATTTCCTTGTCACTCAAAAGTGAACGAAATAAACTCAACCAATTTCACCACCATTCCAATCTCATTGAGATGATCACACTCAATTAATTGATTACCAATCTCCTACATAATCCACATATAAACATATATGAACACAAATAACTCATAACCAATACCTGCAACAGATACATAACTCAACACCAATCGTTTGACCAACCTGCTCAGGTCATGGTTGTCACAAATTGCATCTTGCATTGTCTTAGGCTTAGATGCCCTTACCCTTCCATGGATCATGTCCACACATTTCTGAAACTTCACTATTGGACACTCACTCTTGTAGTGTCTCAGACTTCCACACTCATAACAGGTGCGGGTTCGTTGATTCCTAGTAGTAGCAGGTGTTTTACAATTTTGGACATATGGCCAACCTTTTTGCAATTTCCGCACTTTACAGTGCAAGGTCTATTATGGTGAAATTTGCACTGGTTGCACAGAGGTAGAGATCCATCATATGCTTTCTTGTTGATTGGCCTAGTAGTGTGCGCTCTAGGCACCTTATGCCCTTTGTTTTGT
>BQNB010147821.1:0-16389 GCA_026074375.1 Tanacetum coccineum
GGTTTGATTCTTCATCATCATTGAGATGTTGTGAGAACTCATCATTAGCAGGTTGAGACATTTTGTATAGAATTGTAGGAGAGTGTTTGTTTATGATCTTGTGATTCTTCTTATTCAGAGTCCCTCTATTTTGTATAGAATTGAAAAGCATTATTTTGACTCATCAAAGCGGTTTGTTGATTCTTGATGGTATTTTGAATCTCGTTCTTTAACTCTCCTTTCATCGAAGTGATTCGGTATTGCAAATTCCTAATCGTTTGACCATTAGACTTCTTGTAATTCGAAAAATCATTTGAAAAATCGTTCACTTGATTATTAGGCATTTGAAATGGTTCCCTCGATTGAAATTATTCCCTTGACCTTGATTATTATAATTCCTATTTTGACTTTGATTTTGCACCGGAGCAAATCCTTGTGGTGCCATTTGATTACTAACTCGATTTGGTGGGACTTGTTGATGATAAGTTCCCGTGGTTGCACAAACGTTTTGGTTATTATCGGTAGCCGGATAATTATACCATGCATGAGCTCCACCACAAGTAACACAATTTTCCTCAATAGCCTTAACCGGTGCGGTAGGGACAACAATCTTTTTAGAAACAATCTCGACTAAGGTCGAAAGTTGATTCCCAAGTTTATCAATTCGTTCATCTGTTTTGCTAACATTTTCCCGTTTTGCTAAACATTTTTCCTAAATTCACCCTAGAAGCATTTGTTTGTTTCTCGAATAAACGCCACATTTGATTTGTTTTCAATTATATTCCAAAGCTTTCCCTAGTAGTGACTTACATAACAAATTACCCCCCTGCGGCATTTTAAGGAGTCTTTCGTTCTCACTGTTAAACCATTATAAAAAGTATCAACCTGAATTAACTCCAGAAATATCCGTAGGTGAGGGCAAGATCTAAGCATACCCTTAAAAA
This sequence comes from Tanacetum coccineum, assembly GCA_026074375.1. Lineage (NCBI taxonomy): Eukaryota > Viridiplantae > Streptophyta > Magnoliopsida > Asterales > Asteraceae > Tanacetum > Tanacetum coccineum. The sequence continues at coordinate 924 of BQNB010147821.1, forward strand.
AACGTTCCTAGCTCCATTAAAAGATTCATCGAATTCTTGTGAAACACGAGAAATTTTTTTCTTAAAGGTATGGTTTTTTGAAGTGGGAAAAATTGGTTAACTAACTTGGTAACAAGAACGTCCCAAGTCAAAATTGAATATCGGAGGTTCTTTCTCGTTAATATAAAATATAAATGTGTGTGTGATGGTTTGATTTGGTATTTGCCAAGTTTTATAGCGCTTCCCGCAGCGAATAAAGGAAAACATCATAACTTAGATCACATCATTAGGGCACATCCTAAATCGTAAGGTCGAAGTAATCCTTTTGAAACTATTAATATGAGCATGATGATTTCATTCTTTCTAAACCATGAAACGGTTTCGCTATTGAACCAATTGAAGCAAATAAGTTTTCTATACCCAATCTCTGGGAAAAATTGTTTGACCAAAAACTAGGTAGGTGGATCAACATATTCTCTTGAGTGAGAGATAGTTTCCACAAATTGTATTTCTAAAGGAATTAAGGCCAAATTCTCCTTTAGTGTTACTAGAAGGGAGTGAAAACCAAACCTTTTTGGTATTTGGGTTTACTTTGGTAGTGTACCAAAACTCAACAAGGTATTCCTTGTATTTATGGGAAGAGAATTTGGTGAATGTTTTGTGAAGGCAGCACTTTGAAATGAAATCAAACACACATTTGAAGTACTCTGAATTGTTGTGTTCTGGGTAAAGAGTGGCTACCTCATTGTTTGGTTTGATGTTGATTAAGTCAAGGCTTTAGTCAACTTGTGGTGCAGGATCATATGGAATGGGTGTTCCAGGTGATTCTTGTTGATCTTGTTGTTTTTCATGTTGATGTGGTGATGAAAATTTTTAGGGTTTGTTTTAAAACTGGCTATGTGATGTTTTCCCTTTTCACATGATGAACGTGGTTTTTCTCTTGTGTAGACAAGAGAGGGAATACCAATAACAAGATTTTATTTGGTCAGTTGGTTGATATTTTGAAGTTTAGATGTGAGAGTCTTTTGTGCTAAAGCCTATATAGACTTTCAAATGCTTTAGCAAAGAAACAAGATTATTGTGCTAAAGAGTTCATGTCAAGAACATAGATGTCGCTTATTCTGGGAGCAATCATCATAACTTCTTTGTTGGAAATAAAGATAATTACTTTTTTCTAATTAGATTATACTTAAGACGATTTACAAATGCCACTTTAGTGAAAACTAAATAATTACATTTAATAAAACCATATCCTTCAGTGGTGTATGTAGAGTCATCTCCAAATACCACCTAAAGGCCTGGTTGTTGCACATATTTATGTAGGTAGCTTTTGACACCAGTCATATGCCTTGAGCATCCACTGTCCAAGTACTAAATGGGCTTCCCAATGTCACACTGCACAAATAAGTTAAATGGCAAGTTTCTTTTAGTGACTGATACGCATGGTAATATATACTAATATATAATATCACAAGAGCAATTAAGAAAATTCCCTAAGGAAAATTCACTCTTTAAAATATATATATAATATATAATATACGTATGTTTACCGGAAAGTATGATTTCCCGGGTCGTTTTCCTAACGATTTGAGAAATTGAAACCTCGCTTGATATTGTATATTGATTTGAATGGGTTCGAAGATTGATTGGGTTTTCTATAACTACTAAGAAGATTAAAATAAACAAGTACTAACAATTAAGCATAAAGATAATTAATGGAAACTCAAAATTTAACTAAAAACGCGAAACGGGATACTAAAACTAAAGCCAAAAACCTAAATTCTACAAAATTAAACCTAATTTTTATTTTTCTTTTAAAATGTATTCTAATTGACTAAAAACGATGTTTAAAAAAAAGCTAGAATGAAAACGGAGTTAAAACGAGAGTTAAATCTTGAAAACCGAGAACGGGAACAAATCCCGTTCTTTAAAAAGTGGATTTTTACAAAATAGACCCTACGAACATGACACTAATTTTCCTACAAACTTTATATTAAAAGAAAATTTTATAATTTTTTTTTTTATTTTTCTGATTAATTTTCTATTTTTTATGATTTTTTAAAGTTTTAAAAGAAAATAAAAGATTAAAAATACTAAACTTATAGTAAAAGTTCTAGAAAAAATACAGGAAATAGCTTATACTATATGAATCCTAGGAAAAATAAGTCCTAAGTCGTAGCTTATAAAATAAGCCACGAAATAAGCTTAACAACTTATATGGCTTATAAAGCCAAAAGATGTATAAAGGATTAATGAAAGGAAAAGGTAACGGATGAGCTATTGTAGCATGGTGTTAAGTCGTATGGTCTATAAGTGTGAGGTCGTGGGTTCGAGGCAGGCAAACCTTATTTTTTGCACTTTTTTTTTTACTTTTTGAACAAACTAAATACTAGGGCATAAAGAGGACACAAAAGTAAGCTGTTTTAATAAAAGGAACATAAGCTGAAACTAATTAATAAGCTCAAAAAACAGCTTATGAAAGCTGCTGTATCAGTAAGTGGGCATTTTCCCTTGGTTTCACTAAAACAACTATAAAAAGCTCAAACTTAAAAGCAAAAGAAGTTCTAGAAAGCTTATAATGTGCACTATCTAAATCTAATAAGCTACTTGACCTAAGAATACTAAAAATTAACTGAAATGATCATTCAAATTGGTAAACTCAGGATTAAGCACAAATGACTCAAAATTCTACTAAGCTAATAAGCTTAATAAGCTGAGACAGAGCTTGAGCTTATGAGAACTTAACAACCTAACTACAAGCTAAGAATTTTGATTATAAAAGCTACTTCTACAAGCTAAGAATCTTAAATTAAAACTCATCTTCTAATACTACTTGTTTATTGGCTTTTGAATTTTTGTGACCCTTTTGACAACAAATTTAACTAACAAATTAAGCTGAAAATGTAAAATAAGCTAGGATCTATATATACTATTTAAAAAACTACAAGCTACATAATTTTTTAACCTTAAATCATAGTATTACTAACTAATTAGAAACTAAAAAAGGCATCATGGTAACTATGGTTACCCACTGCTAGTGGTAAAAACAGATGCCAAAAACTCAAATGTGCAGGTATCCTATTGGATTAAAACTGCACTTGACACACTCAAATAAAGTGTTAAAACTCAAACCAAGCAAAATCTAAACCTTTGAAGGCTTAGATCAAAGTTTCATAAGTAACAAGAAAAGACTAAAAGTGCCCTGGTGCTGGCACACTTAAAATAAGCCCAAACTCTTTAAATTTTGAAAACTAAACTATGAAAATTGATTATCTACTATCTTATACTGATAACAAAACTATCCTACACAAATTGAACAAGTCATTTTGACTTTTGATGGTCAAACTCAGCTTATGCCAAACACCCCTTATGAAGATGACAGATTAAATTTAAGCTTTTGAAATGAAAACTAGTGAATGAAATTTAAATACAAGATATTACTTAGCTTAAAACAAACTTAACTAACATGATTAAACAACTGAATTAACTAAAATCCTAAGATTTATACTATGCTAATGATATTTTTTGGTTTTTATGGTTTTATGAAAGATTATTTATAAAACTATGATCTAAACTATTATAAGCAAAAAACAGACAAGCTAATATGATTAATAAGCTAGATGAACCACAAATAAGCAATAATAAGCAGATAGATTAAGTAAATAAGCATATTAATAATCTAATTAAGCATTAAACTAGAATTTAAATGACAATAAAAGTAAAAGAAGACTTACAATTAGCCTAGCTCAACAAGGCTGCTTATGCTCTTAGAGAGCTTATCTACCAGCTCCCTAGCTTATAAATAAGCTAGGGTAAAAGACCTTGGAGATCCTTCCATTTTAGATCTCCCTTCCAAGAATTCACAAGTCCAAAAGCAAGGGTAATTAACTTCTGATTTTAAAGTTAAGGTATATTAAGATTGGTTAAGCTCAAATCAAGAGCTTAGAGACTCTTGAGAGCTTAATATGAGCTTATTAGCTTATTGAGGCAGATAGGCTTATTGAGAGAGCTTATGAGTTTAAAGAAAAGAGAGCTTATAACAAATTTAAACTAAATTTCATTAATAAAAACTGAATTACATTACTTAAAAAGAAATTACAACTGATTTTAAATCAATATTACATTAAGCTTTTAAAAAAAACCTAGGCTAAAAACTAGAAAAAGTAAGATGATGTGTGTGTGATTTGTGAGGGTATTTAAAGGCTGCCAAAGAAGGTTCTAGCCTCTCTTGATGCACACGCTCCTCTGAATCCTAGCCATCAAATCATTCAATCATTGGCTATTGATTATGAGCCGTTAGATCACAAAGTGACCTCACACGGATTGCCAAGCTGGCAATCCGTTAGAGGCTCACTTGTGTTTCTTCTCTGAGTGAAATGAGTGCAAATCCCATATCCATGTGTGCTTTCCTTGCTCTGACGTGTACTAAGCTTGAGAGTGAGCTAATGAGGTCCTTGATTTGACTGAATTATCCTTGCCATTGTGTTTAGGAGCTCTTGAATAGACGTAATCACCCTTCAATTTCAAAAAGCCCTTTGATTTACCTATGGTGAAAGCTGGGGACGATGGGTGAATAGTATTTGGGTTTGGCGCCATTTATTTTAACTGAAAGAGTAAAAATTCAGTTATGACTTTGAGGAAATTGCAAGTATGGCCCTTGTGTTTTATTTTTCCCATTTGTAGAGTAAAACAATGTTTGGAAAATGGCATCATAGGTCCTTGTGGTTTATGAAAAGGTTAATAAACTAGGGTTTTGGGCTAAGTAATGGGCTTTGGTATCCGGGTAGGGTTATTTATGGTTTTGAGGCCCAATAAGGGTTTAGGGACTATTTTTGGACTTTTCTGAATGTTGAGGGGTTATTTTGAAACATTTTGGGTTTTTGTTGACTTTTGTTGACCAAAATTGACTAGAGTTGACTATAGATTTGACTTTTTCTGGCTTTGGCTTCCGGCTTTTGTACACTCTTCCGTTCTCGTGTCCGTGTTTGCTTGTTTTTGATGGTTTTCTTGTGATTTCATATATATCCGTACCTGCACACACAGAACACAGAAACAAGTATATTTTTGCCATTTTTCACTGTATTTTGGGTTTAAATAGGCTATTTTAAGCATAAATGGATATGTGTACTTTACACTTATCAGTGACCCACCTCTTGGTGGGAGTCTTAGATCTATTAGCATTTGATGATTTAGCTTTCTTAGCTCAAAGTGCTTCACCTCTTCTAAACCACTTGGTGTCATTATGATCAGTTGTGGTGTGAATTGTGCTTCCACAAGTTTTACAACTGTTTGTGACAAACTAAGGGTTTCTTGGTTTAATACCTTTTCTGAAATAGATGATTCGATTATGACCCTTTGTGTCATGATCATAACTTCCACAAAGTTTACAAATGGGATAGTTGTGACAATTATCAGATTGATGATCATTAAACCCCTAATGTTTGCATGGTGGGAAGGGTTTCAAAGGTTTTAAAGATTAAGATCTTGATGAAGACTCACCTTGTATTTTGAGATGCTGAACCAAGTCTATGGATCTCATGTATTCAGCATGATCACAAGTTTTGTGATCAGTTCTCTTACATTTTTTACAAAATAAAACATTGTAGCGGTTTTCTAAAAGATGATTGTTCATCCTACAAAGTTCAAAACCTTTTGTAAATTGTTTTTTGTATTTTGTATGAAGTAAGTTTTGAGGAACTTGTTTAGGTTTGTTATTTCTAGTGTCAGATGACTGATTTTTGCTGATTTATAATTTTAGATCATTCAGTTCTTTCATTACCACAAACATAGGAACGATGGTATGTGCTTAATTACACAAACCTTTTACCTTTAAAAACGAGCTAAAATAACCAAAAACGGACTTAAAATGCCAAATATATGCTTGTTTTGCTAATTGTATTGTGCAGGAACGGATATCCTACTGGAAGATCTCCTATGAGTGGCCTTATACTTTCTAGAAATAAAGTTCTTGGTCTTTTGCAAATCTGCCCAGTTGGGACTAGTTGTTGGTGTTGGGTCGGGGGAAACAAGAGTGTTATAGGTATGAGTGGTGAGTAAGAAATTCAGGGTGAGTTTTTACATATGGTCGGGAAATATTGAGTTTGGGAAGGGATGGTTGGGGAAGGGAGGGAAATATTTTAGAGCTTCCAGGAGTGGGTCGGTCTTGTATAGATGTCGGGTCAAAGATCGTACTAATTTCACAATAATCTCCTTCTGGTCAATTTGGTCAGTACATGTATAACTATGTGGTTAACAAGGTTTTGACGAGTTTAGTTCTGTTTGGGTTTTTTGTGGTTGGATTTCATTTTATTTAGACACTTCTGAGTTAGAGGCTCTTACACTCTCTCTCTATCTCTAAGTCAAGTGGTATAGGTTTAAGTAAGTGGCGCGGGGGAAGTTATAAGAATTGTTTAGGAGTGGTAGCTGAGGAGGGGGGGTGGCGTGGAAAAATATGGAAGTTTGATTGGGGGAAAATGTTAGTTAGTTAGTGTATTGGATAGTTAGATGGTGGGGTTTCTTTTGAAGGGATTGTAGAGCGGCCTTTTTATTGTGGGGTCAAAAGTGGTTGAAGGCTGAGAGGTGGTCTGGTGATAGGTATGTGTGCATGTGGGGGTGTGTGGGTGTTAACGGGGAAGCGCCGCGGTTTTGGTGGGACAGAGTAAGATTCGCCGTATAATCCCTCCCGTATTGGGCAATGTGTACGAGGGAAGTTGGGGTGGGCGATAGGGGGGTTATTTTTACAAAGGATCACCGTTTAGGCGTGTGCGGGGGTGTTGGCTTGGGGCTTTGGGTGTGGGGAGTTGGGTGGGTGTTGTTAGGTTTGAGGGAGTGTGTCTAATTTCATTATTCTGTAAGTTCCTTAAGTAAGGTTGGTGTTTATTTAAATGGGATCATTTTTTTAATTAATGCACAATACTTTTAGAGAAAAGAAAATAATGATTCAAGGTTCAGTCCAGGATTGATCTTCCAGGCCTAACAGGATATGAAGGGACATTATGCAAAAGTTCAGATTCTGAGTATTGCCTAAATGGGTTGAGGGCGTGACTACGATGAAGAGAAAGCCTTCGAACCTAATCCACTTGCAGGTTTGTATATTTACTGTAAGCCCTGCAACCCTACGTTCATTGGGCGTTTGAAGCTTTACTGCCTTTACTGTGACTTGTTGTAGATCTTTGTTTTCAAGTTTTAGTATGATGCGAAAGATATAGCTCATGCATGATGTCTACTATTTATACCTAGAGAAAAAAAAAGGGTGATATTATCTCTCAGTGTAGGATCTTCCATGTGAATGTGTATAGTTCATATTCTACTGTTATTGTATAGATTTATATTTATGGGATGTGCAATCAACCTTTCTATGGATGTATTAAGGAATTAGACCTACCTGTATTTTGTTGAATTGAAAGATCGTGAAATTGAATACTCAGAAAAGACATATAAGGGTGAACAATCGCAAAAAAGTTTGTAGGTAATTGTATGGCGCACAAAAATAGAAAATGAGATGGTGCCTAGCTGTCATTCATTTTGAATTTCATCTAAATGACTTTTTGATAGTAGTTGCACATTTGAGGTTTTTAGGAAATGGAACGTTCAAAGTCGTAGTATTTGTTTTAGTAAAGTATTTATAGTATTGGCGACGACCAATTACTCTGTAGTAGTTTATCTTATACATAGTCGAAAATGAATGGTGTTTCATAAAGATAATATAAGTCGTAGTGATTTATGTTTTGTTAGCTGCCAAACCAGAAAAAGTCTAATATGTGATTTTGTTATCGTTACGCTTTTTATTTTTTTAGATACTCTCTAAGAAAGTATTTTCCGCCTTTTGAGATCAGTAATTAAATGTATGATTTATGCGTGTTTATTTTTATAACTCATGTTGACTAGCCTACTAAAATTCTATTTGTTTATGTCGCTTTGTAAGGATAACTTTTATTAGGAAAAAATAATGTTATTTCTTTTTTGAATTAGCTGTGTGTTGTTTATATACTTTTTTTTACATGTAACAGAAAAAAAGTTTCTACATTTTTCCTTGAATTTTTGGTGTCACAATCCTGCGCCGACCCACATTTTATTGTGTATTGTGACGATCGTCATCCAAAAACTAAGACGTCTATGTGTTAGTGTGTCGTGGGTTTTTGTGAAAGTGTTGTTTTGAGGGACTGAGTATGACCACTGATAGTCTGTGTTGATTTTCTTCGTCCAGTTCGCCTAATTGTGTACTGTCTGGGCCTGTTGTGACTGTGTGCATCCATATGTACTTTAATGATAACGAATACGAACTGTGTTTGTTTAAGTTGCTTTGAGTTCGCTTTGGTCTATAATCTTTACGGGTTGTTCAACTGAAGATTAAGTTTTGTTGTCGAGTTGGCTATTTCCTAAAGGTGATATGACAACAATCGTTTTCGTCATTTAGGTATCAGTAACATTTCTTTGAGAAGTTGCAACGTGATTAACACTATTGTTTTGTCTCGTACTAAGTTCTTGTGAAGGTTTTATGATGTATCTAACAAGGTAAGCTACGGACCTAATCGCTTTCATCTGATTCTGAGCAGGCTGTCCCTAGGAGCTGTAGCGCAGGGGTTGATCTGAGAACATTTCCTTACGTTCTTTTGCTCATAATCGCATCGATCATCACCCTTTAAGGTACGACTCCTTGGTGAGCATAACCTTATCTCCGACTTCAAATTTTCAAGAGGGGCGACCTACGTCCTAACATTTTGGTCAGCATAGGCTCTTTTGTCTTAGATAACGTGCAGCTTCTATTGCGATCCCTATATTCTTGTGATGAAATCCTTTGTTGTCCGTGTAGTCTTCTTTATAATCTCTGCGGTCCGGGTTGAATGTTGTGCTTCTCTCATACTATCAGCCCAACAATCAGGACTGATACGAGACACTTCCTCTTACCGTTAAAGTGCTTTTTGCAAACGGATTTATGCAGCCTATTGAATGCTTGTGCTAAGGGAGATTGCCAGACCCTTCATATGTGAATTGGCCTCTATCACTGATATCGAAGATGATTGAAATCGGATTAATATACATGTCTTGGGCTGGTTACTATATCATTGTCATTGTGTGTGTAGATTCTTCATCGTCAATTTTTTGTTACTTGTTTTAGAATTCCATCTTTCCTTTCACTTGCTACTATCTCCTTCATGTATAGTCTCGTCAATTTTTCTGTTTAATCCATCTCCTTCATCGGTAAAAAGTGAGCAGACTTAGTAAGGCGATCAACAATGACCTAAATCGAATCGTATCCTGCTGCTGTTTTGGGAAGTTTGGTGACGAAATCCATTGTTATCTTTTCCCACTTTCATTCTGGTATATCGGGTTGGACCAACAAACCAGAGGGCCTCTGATGTTCAGCCTTAACTTTAGCATAAGTTAGGTATTTGCTGACATATGTGGCAATGTCAGCTTTCATGTTTGGTCACCAATATAACATCTTCAAGTCATGGTACATCTTGTCAGCTTCTGGATGAATAGAATACTTTGACTTATGCGATTCGTGCATAATCAAAGGTCTCGTGTCACCGTAACATGGTAACTAACTTCTATTATCCAAGCATAATGTTCCATCAGCGTGGCCTTCTAATTTATTTTGCATGCCTTCAATATCTCCTGCTTCGAGGTTCTTAATCTTGACTGCTTCCCTCTGAGCCTCAAGGATTTGTGACGGAAGGTCCAAGCTAATGGTCATAACCAAGGCTCTTACTCGTAGTGGTTCGATTCTTTCCTTTTGACTCAAAGCATCTGCTACTACATTTGCTTTGTCCAGGTGATAATGAATTTCACAATCGTAATCCCTTAGGAGCTCTATCCATCGGCGTTGCCTCATATTAAGGTCTTTTTGATCTTGAATATGTTGTAGACTCTTATGGTCGATGAACACTACACATTTCGTGCCATACAAATAGTGTCTCTAGATCTTCACAGAGAATACTATCGCTCCTAACTCCAGATCATGAGTGGTGTAGTTTTTCTCGTGGATCTTTAGTTGTCTGGAAGCGTATGCGATAACCTTCATTCTCTGCATTAGTACCGCACATAACTCTCTTACGGATGCATCACAATACACCACAAAATCATCAATGCCTTCCGGTAGTGCTAGAATAGGTATAGCACATAGCTTCTGTTTTAGTAATTGAAAAGCCGTCTCTTGCTCTTCACCCCAATCAAACTTTCTATCCTTTTGTGTTAGCTCTGTCATAGGTTTAGCTATTTTAGGAAATCCTTCGATGAATCTCCTATAGTAGCCTGCAAGACCTAAGAACTGACGAATCTCTGAAGGTGTGGTTGGAGATGCCCAATCCTTAACAGTCTCAATCTTAGCTGGGTCCACGTGTATACCACTGCTATCAATCATGTGACCAAGAAATTTTACTGTATTGATCCAAAATTTACACTTGGAAAACTTGGCATACAGTTCTTCCTTCTTCAGCAACTCCAGAATAGTTCTCAGGTGTTCCTCGTGTTCCTTCTTGTTGTGAGAGTATATGAGGATGTCGTCGATGAACATAATCATAAACTTATCCAAGTATGGCTTGCATACACGGTTCATGAGATCCATGAACACTGCAGGTGCGTTGGTCAAACCAAAAGGCATAACTCGGAACTCATAGTGTCCGTATCGTGTTCTAAAAGCAGTCTTAGGAATATCTTCTTCTCTAACCCTTAACTGATTATAACCTGACCTTAAGTCAATTTTTGAGTAGATGCTAGATCCTTGCAACTGATCAAATAAATCATCGATCCTTGGTAAAGGATAACGATTCTTCACTGTAAGTTTGTTCAACTCATGGTAATCGATACACATTCGAAAAGACCTATCTTTCATTTTGACAAACAAGATTGGTGCTCCCCACGGAGAGGAACTCGGCCTTATAAAACCTTTGTCAGAAAGTTCTTTTAGTTGTTCGGCTTACTCTTTCATCTCTGCAGGTGCAAGACGATATGGTGCACGTGCAACAGGTGCAGCTCCAGGTATGAGCTCGATGTGAAATTCTACTTGGCATGTCGGGGGTAATCCTGGCAAATCTTTAGGAAATACTTCCGGAAAGTCTCTGACAATAGGCACATCTTTAATTCACCTCTCTAGGGTTTTGGCTTTCTCTTCCTTCGTCATTTGAATCAAGAACACTTGACATCCTTGATCGATGTACTTCTTCGTCCTGATGCTCGAGATGACTTCCAATCTCAATTCGCTTTTAATTCCGCTCCTTTCTCCTTGTATGATCAACATATCGTTTCTGTACGGAACACGAATGTATTTCTCATAACACACAACTTTTGCGTGATGTTTGGCCATCCAATCCATTCCGATGATAACGTCAAAACTTCCTAGTTCTATAGGGAGTAAGTTGATTTCGAACAGGTGGTTTTGCAAGTTAAGAGTACACACTCTTAAAATAGTGTTTGTGGTTAGTGACTTTCCGTCGGCTAACTCCACATCATAATTAGTATCTAGGGTTGTAGGAGGGACGTCTATATATTTACTGAAAGCATACGATACAAAGCTTCTATCCACACCAGTATCAAATAGTACTGAAGCATAGACATTATTGATTACGAACGTACCATTCACCACGTTGTTATCTTTCATCGCAGCTTCAGCACATAGGCTGTATACTCTGCCAGGCGCTCTGCGTCCTCCTTGAGTACTGGTTGATGCTTGGTTATTTCCCTTAGAGTTCCCTTGATTCTACCTTTGATTGTTCTGAGGGTTTTGCGGGTTGCCTCGAATTTGATTCCCACCGCCTTGATTCCCATTGTTTGGACACTTGTTCTTGAAGTGTCCTTTTTCACCACATCCAAAATAGGTGACATCACTTCCCTATCCTCCTTGGCTTCCTGGTCCTCTTTGGTTTATGGGATGAGGTGGAGCTCGGTAGTCTTTGGCCTTATGTCCTGCCTTTCCACAATTGTAACAAGCAGGAGGGCATGCGTCAGTGTGGTGTCGTCCACATTTTCTGCAGTGAGGTAACTTGCCAGCATAAGAACCTTGCCTGGCTGTAAACACCCTTGCTGTTTTTGGGCGTTTGTTTAGGTTAAGGTTGCTAGTGTTGTTGGTGTTGTTTGGGTTGTGGTTGTAGTGGCTTCCGTTCCATTTTCGCTTGTTACCCGAGTTTTCTCCTAAATCTTAAACCACTTGATACATCAAACCTTGAGCCATTTCAATTGCTTCATGCAAGTCTACTGGTTTGGACGAGGTTACATTACCCTTGATGTTCCAAGGTAGACCTTCGATGTAACGTTCCAACAATCGGTCGGCGTTGGGTACCATTTCAGGGCATAAAAGGATGAGTTCTTGGAAACATTTATTGTAGGCAGTAAGGTTTGTACCCTTCACTTTTAAGTTCCACAATTCATTTTCCATCTGCTTGATTTCATTGCTAGGGCAATACTTCCGAATAAACATAGCCTTGAAATCACTCCAAGGTGTTGCATGAGCGGTATCGAGGGTAACGGAACAAACTTACACATTCTACCAAGTTAAAGCACCATCTAGCAGTGTGCTAGAAGCAAATTTGACTTTGTCCCCTTACGTAATGTTGGTAATCCCAAATTGAGATTCTAGTTTCTCAAACCATTGGGTTAATCCTACAGCACCTTCAGTACCACAAAAGTTTTCATGCATAACTGTATGGAATTCCTTGTAGTTCCATGTCTTCTTTTAGGAAGCGTTGGATCCTGGGTTAGTCTCTTCTTGAGTGCTTGCAGCATGAGTCACAACGGCAGCTACGAGTGCTTTAGCAACTCTTATGGCAATGAGTTGGTTGAGCATCTGAGTGTCAATACCACTGTTGATATGCACATTGTTTTGATTGGTCGAACGGTTGACTGGAGGGTTTCGGTTAACAGTTGGGCGTGGGCGTCGTCCGGGTGCCATTTTCTATAAGAGGGACACTAAAAATGATAGTTATGACATGTACAAAATTTTCGTGTAAAGATATTACTACTATGACTTGTTTCTTGAATTCAATAATGTTATTATTGCAACACGATGTTTATTTTCAGGAATACAAGAGTTCCATTGCTGTGACAAACCTATAGCTTAGTGGTTATTTATACAAGGAATAGAATAAAACTAGTTGTTGGTACGGTTAGATTTAACTGGATACCATTCCTAGAGTGCTCCTTTTCTTCTGTCATGCTTCTTCCTAAGATTACTAGCATCATCCTGCGCATCCTTACACAATTGTTAAGTTGGAGTAATTCAATTCATCACGATAGTGCCTCCAATGAACTTTCCTAATCGGGGTTCCCAACCTACAGTGTCATTGATATGCTTCTAATCTCCCAAACAAGCATTTGGGTAACGGTCCATGTCTCTGAGAATGAATGTATGCATCTATCCTCTATGATTCGCATTGTGTCATATGGTCAAGGCTGTTCAGGTTTAAGGCACGAATTTTGACCAGTTTTTTCTGTTTAGTCTTCCTCCTCAGGGTGGGGTTGTTTAGCAATCATTCGTTGAGTAAGCAAGCCATCGTGAATGGGGATGAAGATTACATCTTATTATGCCTAGCTATACTCTTTTGTTCTTCGTCTGTTTTCTGTTTCTTTGTGTTGTCTTTTTTTGTGGTGTTTTTATTTTTGGTTTTTGTTTATGATTTACGTTTCTATCTTTTGTAGGTTTTGAATTTTGACGAGGGTGTGGAGTAACCGGATCAAGTTGTTAATCGTCATGGTTAATAGAAGAAATTCTGGCTCGTTCTAGCATGATTTGGTCAATAGGTGGAATAGATTTACGAGACGGTACGTCTAGATAGTCTAGGGGACATGGTGTACAGTGGCAAAATAAGTAATCTAGTGTAGGACAGTCTCTTGTGTACACCTACGAACGGAGTGTGTCAGGGAGACTGAGAGAGGAGAGAAGTGTTGTGTATCGGTAGTTTCTGTATTGTGTTCGAAGATTATCCGAGAATTCGACTTGTTGCTGAGGTGAGACAAGAAAATATGAAATAAGGATATAGATATATTTCAAAATACGCGTAGTTAAGCCTGTTTAATGCACATGTAACCCATATTAAGTATATGTATATGGTTAATACACATGTAACCCATATTAAGTATATGTATCTCATATATGTCTTGTCTACATGTACCTCTTTTTAATATATGCCACTTTTTGATTGTCGATTCTTTGTTGCTGCCTATTTTAAGAAATCAGCAATAACAGACAGTAGAAGCATAATAAGCATGTTAAGCAAATAAGTAGTTATAGTCTAGTGCTACCTAATGCAACTAGTTCTTATACCTCGGGCTCTGCATACCAATCTTATTCACACCCCTATAATATTGAGTATAATGGCAACCGAGGGAGCATGTTCCTGATTATCATACTTTAAGCATACAGTAACGCCTCTTTTGAGATGTTTTAAGGAAACAATCACTTGAATTAGACTTGATAAATTGTTTAACATTCAGCAGAAGCATAAAATAGACAATACAACATTGTTTTAAATGATATCAAGTTGATTTCAGATAACGAAAAATGACTGCAATGCTGAGAATTCATATAACATCTTATTTTAATATGAGGAAAACATTGCTTAAAGTTGGTCATAATAAAGTTGGTGAGTTCATAGGTTTGTTTAAACAGAAAATGTAGTGTTTATGAATCACAAGATTTCATCCGCATATGACAATATAACAGATACAAAGTCATATAAATTGCATTACTATTGTCTAAGCTCATGACACCGAAGCGTTAACATATACCAACAATAAGTGAAAGCCCTTGCAGGTGTCTAACTCGGGACACCCGTAATCTGCCTCAAATGAAACTGTGTTTGCTTGACTAATGTCAGTCCAAGACAAACAGGGATTGTCAATCCTGATAGATCTATCCATAACATTCGCGCTCACAAAGATTGACGGTTCATGATGAATTGTGCAATTAGTAACTTGGGTTAAATCGGGACTTAGACCAATCAGTAATGAGTAATTATACTTGTATTCCAATAACAAAAATATTGGAGGGCATTTTTCAGCAAATATTAAATTTTTTTCCCGGGCGACATGTCGCCCGGGATTGTAACCCAAAATATTTAAAAATGTTTCCCGGGCGACATGTCGCCCGGGAAAATTTTATTAAAAATTTTAAAATATTTCCCGGGCGACATGTCGCCGGGGATACATTTTATTAAAAAAAGATTTTATATTAAAAAGTTATATATTTTATAAAAAATCATTTTATACAATAATTATATACGAAACGAGGAACCGGACCGACCCGGCCGAAACGAACCAATTTATATTTTTTATAAAAAGTTATATATTTTATAAAAAAGTTATTATATATTTTATAAAAAAGTTATTAAATCATTTTATACAATAATTATATACGAAAAGAGGAACCGGATGTTCAACAGATAAGTCGATATGTTATCGTTGTACATCTAATGTTCAACGGATGAGTCGATATGTTATCGTTGTACATTATATGTTCAAAGGATGAGTCGATATGTTATCGTTCTACATC
>BQNB010147822.1:0-16389 GCA_026074375.1 Tanacetum coccineum
ATACCGATCGCGATAGCGATAACGATACCGATAACGATAACGATAGCGATCGCGATAACGATTACGATAACTATAATAATAGCGATCACGATAACGATAACGATCGTGATAACGATCGCGATAACGATACCGATACCGATAACGATAACGATAGCGATCGCGATAACGATAACGATAACGATAACGATCGCGATATAACAATACCGATAATGATCGCGATATAACGATACCGATAACGATCGCGATATAACGATAGCGATAACGATCGCGATATCGATAACGATAGCGATCGCGATACCGATGCCGACAGCAATCGCGATACCGATACTGATAGCGATTGCGATACCGATCGCGATAACGATCGCGATATCGATAACGATAGCGATCGCGATACCGATGCCGACAGCAATCGCGATACCGATACTGATAGCGATTGCGATACCGATCGCGATAACGATCGCGATACCGATACCGATAGCGATAACGATCGCGATAACGATACCGATTCTGATACGATACCGATCGCGATACCGAGATCGCGATCCCTATCGCGATACCGATCATGATTGCGATACCAATTCCGAAACGATACCGATCGCGATACCGATCCCTATAGCGATACCGATTCTGATACGATACCGATCGCGATACCGAGATCGCGATACCGATCACGATCGCGATACCGATCGTGATCACGATCGCAATAACGATTGCGATTACGATCGAGATCACGATCACGATAACGATGGCGACACCAATTACGATAACCGATCGCGAGCGCAATCGCGAACTCGATACTGATCGCGATCGCGATATCGACCGCGATCGCCATATCGACCGCGATCGCGACCGCGATAACGATAGCGATAACGATAGCGATAACGATAACGATAACGATAACGATAGCGATAACGATAGCGATAACGATCGCGATAACGATCGCGATCACTATCGCGATAACGATAACGATCAAGCGATAACGATAACGATCACGATCACGATAACGATGGAGATAACGATACCGATAACGAACGCGATAACAATACCAATAACCCGCGATACCCGACCGCGATATCGACCGCAGATCCCGACCGCGATACCGACTGTGGAATCCCGACCGCGATACGACCGATCCCGATAACGATACCCGATCGCGATACGATAAGGATACCGATCGCGATACCCGAGATAACGATTACCGAATCCGCGATACCGATACGATACCGATAACGATACCGATAAACGATACGTAACGAATACCGATACATACCGATCGCGATACCGATACCTGATAACGATAACGAATACAATTGAAAAAACCCCCCTGAAAATTAAAAAACGAACCGATCGCGATCGAGATACAATTTACCGATCGCGATCGCGATAACGATACCGATCGCGACCGCGATAACGATACCGATCGCGACCGCGATAACGATACCGATCGCGATCGCTATAACGATACCGATCGCGATACCGATAAGGATACTGAAAAGGATACCGACCGCGATCCCGACCGCAAAACCGACCGCGATCCCGACCGCGATACCGACCGCGATACCGACCGCGATCCCGAAACTCGAATCCGACCTGCGATCATCGACCGCGATACAACCTGCGAAACCCACCCTGCTATACCGATCGCGATCGAGATACCGATCGAGATACCGAGTAACTGATCCCGATCGCGATACGATAACGATACCGATCACGTACCGATAACGAGTAACCGATCCGCGAATAACCAGATCGCGATCCACGGATCCGCGATACCGATCGCTGAAAAAATAAAAGAAAAAGCAAAAAAAAAAAAAAAAAAAAAATAGAAACAAAGTATTGTCCACGATCGCGATCCCGATCGCGATCCCGATCGCGATACCGATCGCGATCGCGATCGCGATACCGATCGCGATCCCGATAACGATACCGATCGCGATCACGATCGCGATACCGATCGCGATACCGATCGCGATCCCGATCGCGATCTCGATCGCGATACCGATCGCGAACGCGATACCGATCCGATCGCGATCACCAATTGCGATACCGATCGCGATACGATTTGCATAACGATAACCGATCAGGCGAAACGGATACACGATACCGATCGCGATGCCGATAACAATCGCGATCGCGGTGCCGATACCGACCGCGATACCGACCGCGATACCGACCGCGATCCCGACTGCGATCACCCGAACAACTATCGCGATACAGATCGCGATAGCGAATATCCGATCGCATCTGAGATAACCCGATCGCGATCGCGATAATGGAAACGATCGCGATTACCGATAAGAATACTGAAAATGGAATACGTCGCGATACCGTAAGGATACGCAAAGTATTACCGACCGCGATCCGACCGCAAAACCGACCGCGAGTCCCGACCGTCGATATCCGACCGGCGATACGACCGCGATACCGCCCGCATCCCGATGCGATCCCACCGCGATCACGATCCGCTATCGAGATAACCGATCACAAGGAATTCGAGGATACCGATCGAGATACCGACCGCGATACCGATAACGATCCGATCGCGATACCGATAACGATACCGATCGCGATACCGATAACGATACCGATCGCGATACCGATCGCGATCACGATCGCGATACCGATCGCGATCCCGATCGCGATACCGATTGTGAACGCGATCGCGATACCGATCCGATCGCGATCACGATCGCGATACCTATCGCGATCACGATCGCGATACCGATCGCGATCCCGATAACGATACCGATCGCGATCACGATCGCGATACCGATCGCGATAACGATCGCGATAACGATCTCGATAACGATTGCGATAACGATCGCGATAACGATCGCGATACCGATCGCGATACCGATCACGATACCGATTGCGATAACGATACCGATCGCGATCGCGATAACGATACCGATCGCGATGCCGATAACAATCGCGATCGCGGTGCCGATACCGATCGCGATCGCGATGCCGATCGCGATACCGATCGCGATCGCGATACCGATCGCGATCGCGATACCGATAGCGATACCGATCGCGATACCGATCGCGATCGCGATAATGATAACGATCGCGATAACGATAACGATCGCGATAACGTTAACGATCGCGATCGCGATAACGATCGCGATACCGATCGCGATCGCGATACCGATCGCGATCGCGATACCGATCGCGATCGCGATAATGATAACGATCGCGATACCGATAAGGATACTGAAAAGGATACCGATCGCGATACCGATAAGGATACTGAAAAGGATACCGACCGCGATACCGACCGCGATACCGACCGCGATCCCGACCGCGATCCCGACCGCGATCCCGACCGCGATACCGACCGCGATACCGATCGCGATCGAGATACCGATCGAGATACCGATCGCGATACCGATAACGATCCGATCGCGATACCGATAACGATACCGATCGCGATACCGATAACGATACCGATCGCGATACCGATCGCGATCCCGATCGCGATACCGATCGCGAACGCGATCCGATCGCGATCACGATCGCGATACCGATCGCGATCCCGATAACGATACCGATCGCGATACCGATCGCGATCACGATCGCGATACCGATCGCGATCACGATCGCGATACCGATCCCGATACCGATCGCGATATCGATACTGATCGCGATATCGATCCCGACTGCGATCCCGACCGCGATCACGACCGCGATCCCGACCGCGATACCAACCGCGATCACGACCGCGATACCGACCGCGATACCGACCGCGATACCGATCACGATCGCGATAATATTAATGATAGCGATCGCAATGCCGATAAAGATAGCGATCGCGATCGCGATAGGGATCGCGATAGTGATCGCGATCGCGATACCGATCGAGATAACGATCGCGATACCGATAGTGATACCGATCGCGATCCCGATAGCGATACCGATCGCGATCCCGATCGCGATACCGATCGCGATTGCGATAACGATACCGATCGCGATCGTGAGAACGATACCGATCGCGATCGCGATACCGATAGCGATCGCGATCGCGATAACGATCGCGATAGCGATAACGATAATGATCGCGATATCGATAACGATAACGATCGCGATACCGATAATGATAGCGATCGCGATCGGTATCGGTATCGCGATCGGTATAACGATAACGATCGCGATAACGATCGCGATACCGATCGTGATACCGATCGCGATAACGATACCGATCGCGATCGCGATAACTATACCGATCGCGATCGCGATGCCGATACCGATACCGATCGCGATACGATAACGATACCGATCGCGATACCGATAACGATACCGATAGGGATACCGATAACGATAGCGATAGCGATAACGATAGCGATCGCGATAACGATAACGATAGCGATCGCGATACCGATAAGGATAGCGATCGCGATACCGATAACGATAGCGATCGCGATACCGATAACGATAGCGATCGCGATACCGATAACGATACCGATGGCGATACCGATAACGATAACGATCGCGATCGCGATACAGATAACGATCGCGATCGCGATCGCGACCGCGATAACGATACCGATCGCGACCGCGATAACGATACCGATCGCGATCGCGATAACGATACCGATCGCGACCGCGATAACGATACCGATCGCGATCGCGATAACGATAATGATCGTGACCACGATAACGATACCGACCGCGATACCGACTGATCGATCGCGATACCGATAACGATTCCGATCGCGATCACGATCGCGATACCGATGGCGATCCCGATCGCGATACCGATCGCGATCCCGATCGCGATACCGGTCCGATCGCGATCACGATCGTGATACCGATCGCGATCGCGATATCGATCGTGATATCGATACCGATAACGATCGCGATCGCGATCGCGATAACGATACCGATCGCGATCGCGATAACGATACCGATCGCGATCGCGATAACGATAACGATCGCGATCGCGATAACGATACCGATACCGATCGCGATACCGATACCGATACCGATACCGATCGCGATCGCGATACCGATATCGATCGCGATCGCTATAACGATACCGATCGCGATCGCGATAACGATACCGATCGCGATCGCGATAACGATACCGATCGCGATAAATCGCTGATACCGAAAAACGATCGCGATCGCGAAAACGGATACTGATCGTATCGCGAAACGATACCGATCGCGATCGCGATAACGATACCGATCGCGATCGTGATAACGATACCGATCGCGATCGCGATAACGATACCGATCGCGATCGCGATAACGATACCGATCGCGATACTGAAAAGGATACGACCTGCGATCCCGACGAGCGTTCCCGACCGCGATCCCGCCGAATCCCGACCGCGATACCAACCGCGATACCGATCGCGATCGAGATACCGATAACGATCCGATCGCGATACCGATAATGATACCGAACACTATACAAGATAACGATAACCGAGATCGCGATACCGATCGCGATCACGATCGCGATACCGATCGCGATCACGATCGCGATACCGATCGCGATCACGATCGCGATACCGATCGCGATCCCGATAACGATACCGATCGCGATCACGATCGCGATACCGATCGCGATCCCGATCGCGATCTCGATCGCGATACCGATCGCGAACGCGATACCGATCCGATCGCGATCACCGATCGCGATACCGATTGCGATAACGATACCGATCGCGATCGCGATAACGATACCGATCGCGATGCCGATAACAATCGCGATCGCGGTGCCGATACCGATCGCGATCGCGATGCCGATCGCGATACCGATCGCGATACCGATCGCGATACCGATAAGGATACTGAAAAGGATACCGACCGCGATCCCGACCGCAAAACCGACCGCGATCCCGACCGCGATACCGACCGCGATACCGACCGCGATCCCGACTGCGATCCCGACCGCGATCACGACCGCGATCCCGACCGCGATCACGACCGCGATCCCGACCCTGATACCGATCAGCGAGACGAGGATACCGTCGAGATACCGATCGCGATACCGATAACGATCCGATCGCGATACCGATAACGATACCGATCGCGATACCGATAACGATACCGATCGCGATACCGATCGCGATCCCGATCGCGATACCGATTGTGAACGCGATCGCGATACCGATCCGATCGCGATCACGATCGCGATACCTATCGCGATCACGATCGCGATACCGATCGCGATCCCGATAACGATACCGATCGCGATACCGATCGCGATCACGATCGCGATACCGATCGCGATCGCGATCGCGATACCGATCGCGATACCGATCGCGATCCCGATCGCGATCCCGATCCGCGACACTACCGCAACCGACCGCGATACCGACCCGATCAACGTCCGCGATCCCGACCGCGATACCGACCGCGATACCGATCGCGATCGCGATAAAATTAAAGATAGGCGATCGAATGCCGATAAAGATAGCGATCGCGATCGCGTAGGATCAGCGATAGTATCGCGATCGCGATAACCGATCGAGAAAACGATCGCGATCCGATAGTGATATCCCCGATCGCGATCCCGATAGCGATACCGATCGCGATCCCGATCGCGATACCGATCGCGATTGCGATAACGATACCGATCGCGATCGCGATTGCGATAACGATACCGATAGCGATCGCGATCGCGATAACGATCGCGATAGCGATAACGATAATGATCGCGATATCGATAACGATCGCGATAGCGATAACGATAATGATCGCGATCGCATCGGATATCGGTATCTGTCCGATCGGTATAACGATAACGATCCGCGATAACGATCCGATACCGATCGTGAATACCGATCGCGATAACGATACCGATGCGCATCGCGATAACTATACCGATCGCGATCGCGATGCCGATACCGATACCGATCGCGATACGATAACGATACCGATCGCGATACCGATAACGATACCGATAGGGATACCGATAACGATAGCGATAGCGATAGCGATAACGATAGCAATCGCGATAACGATAACGATAGCGATCGCGATACCGATAAGGATAGCGATCGCGATACCGATAACGATAGCGATCGCGATACCCCGGGGGGGGGGGGGGGGGGGGGGGGGGGGGGGGGGCCGGAGATCGATAGCGATCGCGATACCGATAACGATACCGATCGCGATACCGATAACGATACCGATCGCGATCGCGATACAGATAACGATCGCGATCGCGATCGCGACCGCGATAACGATACCGATCGCGACCGCGATAACGATACCGATCGCGATCGCGATAACGATACCGATCGCGATCGCAATAACGATACCGATCGCGACCGCGATAACGATAATGATCGTGACCGCGATAACGATACCACCCGCATACCGACCCGATATCGACAGATCGAACGCGATAGCCGATAACGAACCCGATCGCATACCTGATCGCGATCACGATCCGATACCGCGCGATCCCGATCGGCGAACCGATCGCGATGGGCCGATCGCGATACCGGTCCACACGCGATCACGATCGTGAACCGATCGCGATATCGATCAGTGATAACGATACCGATAACGATCGCGATCGCGATACCGATCGTGATACCGATCGCGATCGCGGTAAATAATAAACGATACCGATACGCGATCGCGAATAACGAAACCGAACGCGATCGCGAAAAATAAACGATCGCGATCGCGCCTAACGTATAACGATAACGATCGCGATCGCGATCGGTATCGGTATCGCGGTCGGTATAACGATAATGATACCGATCGCGATAACGATACCGATCGCGATCGCGATACCGATAACGATCGCGATCGCGATAACGATCGCGATCGCGATCGGTATCGGTATCGCGGTCGGTATAACGATAATGATACCGATCGCGATCGCGATAACGATACCGATCGCGATCGCGATACCGATAACGATCGCGATCGCGATAACGATACCGATCGCGATCGCGATAACGATACCGATCACGACCGCGATAACGATACCGATCGCGACCGCGATAACGATACCGA
Organism: Tanacetum coccineum; assembly: GCA_026074375.1. Lineage (NCBI taxonomy): Eukaryota > Viridiplantae > Streptophyta > Magnoliopsida > Asterales > Asteraceae > Tanacetum > Tanacetum coccineum. The sequence continues at coordinate 7,984 of BQNB010147822.1, forward strand.
TCGCGATCGCTATAAAGATACCGATCGCGATACCGATAAGGATACCGACCGCAATACCGACCGCGATCCCGAACGCGATACCGACCGCGATACCGACCGCGATACCGACCGCGATACCGACCGCGATACCGACCGCGATCCCGACCGCGATACCGACCGCGATCCCGTCCGCGATAACGACCGATCGATCGCGATACAGATCGCGATCGCGATACCGATCGCGATACCGATAACGATCCGATCGCGATACCGATAACGATACCGATCGCGATACCCATAACGATACCGATCGCGATCACGATCGCGATACCGATCGCGATCACGATCGCGATACCGATCGCGATCACGATAACGATCGCTATACCGTTAACGATAGCGATCGCGATCGCGATACCGATAACGATAACGATCGCGATAACGATCTCGATAACGATCGCGATAACGATCGCGATACCGATCCCGATACCGATCACGATACCGATCGCGATAACGATACCGATCGCGATCGCGATAACGATACCGATCGCGATGCCGATAACGATAGCGATCGCGATACCGATAACGATAGCGATCGCGATAATATTAATGATAGCGATCGCAATGCCGATAACGATAGCGATCGCGATCGCGATAGGGATCGCGATAGTGATCGCGATCGCGATACCGATCGAGATAACGATCGCGATACCGATCGCGCGAATCGCGCTCGCGATACCATAGCGACGCGATCGCGATAACGATCGCGATATCCCCTCCCCGCATAACGATAAGATCGCTATAATCGATAACGTTAACATCCGCGATACCCGAGAAATGATAGCGATCGCGATACCGATCGGTATCGGTATCGCGATCGCGATCGGTATCGGTATCGCGATCGGTATACCGATAACGATCGCGATAACGATCGCGATAACGATCGCGATAACAATCGCGATACCGATCGTGATACCGATCGCGATAACGATACCGATCGCGATCGCGATAACGATACCGATCGCGATCGCGATGCCGATACCGATCGCGATACGATAACGATACCGATCGCGATACCGATAACGATACCGATAGGGATACCGATAACGATACCGATAGCGATAGCGATAGCGATAACGATAGCGATCGCGATAACGATAACGATAGCGATCGCGATACCGATAAGGATAGCGATCGCGATACCGATAACGATACCGATCGCGATACCGATAACGATACCGATCGCGATACCGATAACGATACCGATCACGATCGCGATACCGATCCGATCGCGATCACGATCGCGATACCGATCGCGATACCGATCGCGATCCCGATCGCGATATCGATACCGATCGTGATCGCGATACCGATATCGATCGCGATACCGATACCGATCGCGATACCGATACCGATCGCGATACCGATACCGATCGCGATACCGATACCGATGATACCGATACCGATGATACCGATCGTGATACCGATACCGATCGCGATACCGATACCGATACCGATACCGATACCGATACCGATACCGATCGCGATCGTGATACCGATACCGATCGCGATACCGATACCGATGATACCGATCGTGATCGCGATACCGATATCGATCGCGATCGCGATACCGATCGCGATCGCGATAACGATACCGATCGCAATCGCGATAACGATAACGATCGCGATCGCGATAACGATAACGATCGCGATACCGATAGCGATCGCGATCGCGATAACGATCGCGATCGCGATACCGATAACGATAACGATCGCGATACCGATAATGATAGCGATCGCGATACCGATCGGTATCGCGATCGCGATCGGTATCGGTATCGCGGTCGGTATCGCGATCGCGATACCGATCGATCGCGATCGCGATACCGATAACGATGATACCGATCGCGATCGCGATAACGATACCGATCGCGATACCGATAACGATCGCGATACCGATCGCGATCCCGATCGCGATACCTATCGCGATACCGATCGCGATCGCGATAACGATACCGATCGCGATCGCGATAACGATAACGATCGCGATCGCGATAACGATAACGATAACGATCGCGATCGCGATACCGATAACGATAGCGATCGCGATACTGATAACGATAACGATCGTGATCCCGATCGCGATACCGATCACGATCCCGATCGCGATACAAATCGCGATCACGATATCGATACCGATACCGATACCGATCCCGATACCAATCACGATACCGATCCCGATACCGATCGCGATATCGATACCGATCGTGATCGCGATACCGATATCGATCGCGATACCGATACCGATACCGATACCGATCGCGATACCGATGATACCGATACCGATGATACCGATCGTGATACCGATACCGATCGCGATACCGATACCGATACCGATCGGGATCGTGATACCGATACCGATCGCGATACCGATACCGATGATACCGATCGTGATCGCGATACCGATATCGATCGCGATCGCGATACCGATCGCTATCGCGATAACGATACCGATCGCGATCGCGATAACGATAACGATACCGATAACGATCGCGATCGCGATACCGATAACGATAACGATCGCGATACCGATAATGATAGCGATCGCGATACCGATCGGTATCGCGATCGCGATCGGTATCGGTATCGCGATCGCGATCGGTATCGGTATCGCGGTCGGTATAACGATAATGATACCGATCGCGATCGCGATAACGATACCGATCGCGATCGCGATACCGATAACGATCGCGATCGCGATAACGATACCGATCGCGATCGCGATAACGATACCGATCACGACCGCGATAACGATACCGATCGCGACCGCGATAACGATACCGATCGCTATAAAGATACCGATCGCGATACCGATAAGGATACCGACCGCAATACCGACCGCGATCCCGACCGCGATACCGACCGCGATACCGACCGCGATACCGACCGCGATACCGACCGCGATCCCGACCGCGATACCGACCGCGATCCCGTCCGCGATAACGACCGATCGACTCGGCGATCGCGATAACCGATCGCGATAACCGCTAACGATCCGTCGCGATACCGATAACATACCGATCGCGATACCAAAACAGACCGAATCGCGATCACGCTCGCGAAACCGATCCGATACCGATCGCGATAACGATAACGATCGCTATACCGATAACGATAGCGATCGCGATCGCGATACCGATAACGATAACGATCGCGATAACGATCTCGATAACGATCGCGATAACGATCGCGATAACGATCGCGATACCGATCCCGATACCGATCACGATCGCGATACCGATCCCGATACCGATCCCGATACCGATCCCGATACCGATACCGATCGCGATATCGATACCGATCCCGATCGCGATATCGATACCGATCGTGATCGCGATATCGATACCGATCGTGATCGCGATACCGATATCGATCGCGATACCGATACCGATCGCGATACCGAATTACGATCGCAGATACCGATAACGAAGATACCGATACCGATGATTACCGATCGTGATACCGATACCGATCAGCGTACCGGACCGATACCGATCGCGATCGTGATACCGATACCGATCGCGATACCGATACCGATGATACCGATCGCGATCGCGATACCGATATCGATCGCGATCGCGATAACGATACCGATCGCAATCGCGATAACGATAACGATCGCGATCGCGATAACGATACCGATCAGCGTCGCGTATAACCAAGATAACGATCGCGATCGCGAAACGATACCAGATCGCCTTCGCGATAACGATACAGCAATCGCGACCGCATAATGATACTGATCGCGATCGCATAACGATACGATCGCCACCGCGATAAACGATACCAGACCGCGATCGCTATAACCGATACCGATCGAGATACTGAAAAGATACCGACCGCGATCCACTGCGATCCCGACCGTGCGATCCCGACCGCGATCATGACCGCGATACCAAACCGCGCTAACCGATCGCGATCGAGAATACCGATGAACGATCCGATCGCGATACCGATAACGATACCGATCACGATACCGATCGCGGATACCCGATCGCGATCACGGTTCGCATACCGATCGCGATCACGATCGCGATACCGATCGCGATCCCGATCGCGATACCGATCGTGAACGCGATCGCGATTCCGATCCGATCGCGATACCGATCGCGATCACGATCGCGATACCGATCGCGATCCCGATAACGATACCGATCGCGATACCGATCGCGATCACGATCGCGATACCGATCGCGATCCCGATCGCGAAAAAAAAAAAAAATTTTTTCCCCCCCCCCTCCCCGTCCGCGAACCGGATCGCGAACGCGATACTCGATAACACGATCGCGATACCGATACCGATCGCCTACCGATACCGATGAATACCGTACCGATGATACCGATCCGTGATTCCGATACCGATTCGCGATACCGATACCGATACGATCGACATTCGTGATTACCGATAACCGATCGCGTTACCGATACCGAGATCCCGGCTCCCGTGATCGCGATACCGATAACGATCGCGATCGCGATACCGATCGCGATCGCGATAACGATAACGATCGCGATACCGATAACGATACCGATCGCGATCGCGATACAGATAACGATCGCGATCGCGATAACGATACCGATCGCGATCGCGATAACGATACCGATCGCGACCGCGATAATGATACTGATCGCGATCGCGATAACGATACCGATCGCGACCGCGATAACGATACCGATCGCGATCGCTATAACGATACCGATCGCGATACCGATAAGGATACCGACCGCGATCCCGACCGCGATCCCGACCGCGATCCCGACCGCGATACCGACCGCGATACCGATCGCGATCGAGATACCGATCGCGATACCGATAACGATCCGATCGCGATACCGATAACGATACCGATCACGATACCGATAACGATACCGATCGCGATACCGATCGCGATCACGATCGCGATACCGATCGCGATCACGATCGCGATACCGATCGCGATCCCGATCGCGATACCGATCGTGAACGCGATCGCGATTCCGATCCGATCGCGATACCGATCGCGATACCGATCGCGATCCCGATAACGATACCGATCGCGATACCGATCGCGATACCGATCGCGATCCCGATCGCGATACCGATCGCGATACCGATCGCGATACCGATTGCGATAACGATACCGATCGCGATCGCGATAACGATACCGATCGCGATGCCGATAACAATCGCGATCGCGGTGCCGATACCGATCGCGATGCCGATCGCGATACCGATCGCGATACCGATCGCGATACCGATCGCGATCGCGATACCGACCGCGATACCGACCGCGATACCGACCGCGATCCCGACCGCGATCACGACCGCGATACCGACCGCGATACCGATCGCGATCGAGATACCGATCGAGATACCGATCGCGATACCGATAACGATCCGATCGCGATACCGATAACGATACCGATCGCGATACCGATAACGATACCGATCGCGATACCGATCGCGATCCCGATCGCGATACCGATCGTGAACGCGATCGCGATACCGATCCGATCGCGATCACGATCGCGATACCGATCGCGATCACGATCGCGATACCGATCGCGATCCCGATAACGATACCGATCCGATCGCGATACCGATCGCGATACCGATCACGATACCGATTGCGATAACGATACCGATCGCGATCGCGATAACGATACCGATCGCGATCGCGATAACGATACCGATCGCGATACCGATAACGATACCGATCGCGATACCGATAAGGATACTGAAAAGGATACCGACCGCGATCCCGACCGCGAAACCGACCGCGATCCCGACCGCGATACCGACCGCGATACCGATCGCGATCGCGATAATATTAATGATAGCGATCGCAATGCCGATAACGATAGCGATCGCGATCGCGATAGGGATCGCGATAGTGATCGCGATCGCGATACCGATCGAGATAACGATCGCGATACCGATAGTGATACCGATCGCGATCCCGATAGCGATACCGATCGCGATACCGATCGCGATTGCGATAACGATACCGATCGCGATCGTGAGAACGATACCGATCGCGATCGCGATACCGATAGCGATCGCGATCGCGATAACGATCGCGATAGCGATAACGATAATGATCGCGATATCGATAACGATAACGATCGCGATACCGATAACGATACCGATCGCGATACCGATAACGATACCGATCGCGATACCGATAACGATAACGATCGCGATAACGATCTCGATAACGATCGCGATAACGATCGCGATAACGATCGCGATACCGATCCCGATACCGATCACGATACCGATCGCGATAACGATACCGATCGCGATCGCGATAACGATACCGATCGCGATCGCGATAACGATACCGATCGCGACCGCGATAACGATACCGATCGCGATCGCTATAACGATACCGATCGCGATACCGATAAGGATACCGACCGCGATCCCGACCGCGATACCGACCGCGATCCCGATCGCGATACCGACCGATCGATCGCGATACCAAAACGTGATAATGTCGATACGCGATACCGATATCAGATACCGATCGCGATACCGCATAACGATACCGGATTCGCGCTACCGATCGCGATTCACGATCGCGATACCGCTCTGCGATCACGATCGCGATACGATCGCGATAGATGATAACGTATACCGTAACGATAAACCGTTAGCGATCGCGTATCGATTACGATAACCTATAATAATAGCGATCCGACTAACGATACGATCGTGTATCGATCGCGATAACGATACCGATACGAGAACGATAACGATTCGATCGCAGGATAACGATAACGATAACGATAACGATCGCGATATAACAATACCGATAATGATCGCGATATAACGATACCGATAACGATCGCGATATAACGATAGCGATAACGATCGCGATATCGATAACGATAGCGATCGCGATACCGATGCCGACAGCAATCGCGATACCGATACTGATAGCGATTGCGATACCGATCGCGATAACGATCGCGATACCGATACCGATAGCGATAACGATCGCGATAACGATACCAATTCCGAAACGATACCGATCCCTATAGCGATACCGATTCTGATACGATACCGATCGCGATACCGAGATCGCGATACCGATCACGATCGCGATACCGATCGTGATCACGATCGCAATAACGATTGCGATTACGATCGAGATCACGATCACGATAACGATGGCGACACCAATTACGATAACCGATCGCGAGCGCAATCGCGAACTCGATACTGATCGCGATCGCGATATCGACCGCGATCGCCATATCGACCGCGATCGCGACCGCGATAACGATAGCGATAACGATAGCGATAACGATCGCGATAACGATCGCGATCACTATCGCGATAACGATAACGATCAAGCGATAACGATAACGATCACGATCACGATAACGATAACGATCACGATAACGCTAACTATAACCGACAGCGATCCCGACAGCGATACCGACCGCGATACTGACCGCGATACCGACCGCGATATCGACCGCGATCCCGACCGCGATACCGACGGTGATCCCGACCGCGATACCGACCGCGATCCCGATAAGGATACCGATCGCGATACCGATAACGATACCGATCGCGATACCGATAAGGATACCGATCGCGATACCGATAACGATACCGATCGCGATACCGATAACGATAACGATCGCGATACCGATAACGATACCGATCGCGATACGATCCGATCGCGATCGCGATCAAGATACCGATCGCGATCACGATCGCGATCATGATCGCGATACCGATCGCGATACCGATCGCGATCGCGATAACGATACCGATCGCGATCGCGATACCGATAACGATAGCGATCGCGATACTGATAACGATAACGATCGCGATAACGATCGCGATAACGATCGCGATAACGATCGCGATAACGATACCGATCGCGATCGCGATAACGATACCGATCGCGATCGCGATAACGATACCGATCGCGATGCCAATAACGATCATGATCGCGATGCCGATACCGATCGCGATCGCGATAAGATCGCGATCTCGATACGATACCGATCGCGATACCGATAACGATACCGATCGCGATACCGATAACGATACCGATCGCGATACAGAGAACGATCGCGATCGCGATAACGATACCGATCGCGATCGCGATAACGATACCGATCGCGAACGCGATAACGATACCGATCGCGATCGCGATAACGATAACGATCGCGACCGCGATAACGATACCGATCGCGATCGCGATAACGATAACGATCGCGATCGCGATAACGATAACGATCGCGATACCGATAACGATAGCGATCGCGATCGCGATACCGATAACGATAACGATCGCGATAACGATCTCGATAACGATCGCGATAACGATCGCGATAACGATCGCGATACCGATCCCGATACCGATC
>BQNB010147823.1:0-16389 GCA_026074375.1 Tanacetum coccineum
GTTTATTGTTGGGTATGTTTCCTTGGAAAGGCTATACTTTGGTTGAGGAAAATGGTTGTTTGAAACTAGGTTGGAAAGATTTGTCTTTGTTGACCGCTTCGGCTTGGGAACCGTTGGATCACGAGTAAAGTCAACTACCCGTGGTTGATCAACGGTCGAGATTGGAGACGGGTGAATATCAGAATAATGTGAATTTATAAAGTGTGTAAAGATGTCTTATTTTTTTGGTCATTCATCTGTTAGAGTATAATAAGAAACAATTTTTTTAGATCTGGTTTAAGCTTTGAATAATACAGAATTACAGACAGTCTAGTTGTTTATCGATACATAAGACAGAAATAATTCGGTACATGAAGACAATGTTTGATTCTGTGTTTGTGTCTTTGTTTTCGACGCTTTCATAGATGAAAACAAGATACATACTCGTTGGTTCATTCCATAGTTGTCGCAGATACATTGAAATGGTCAGCTAATAATGCGGTTTATGTTTCCATATTCGTTTTACATGTTGCAACTTGCAATCTGCAGAATAACCGAAAAAGTTGATGTTAACGAGCTCGGAATTTTATAGACAAATCTGTATATAAACATGGAAAAGGCCTTGTATTCATCATACTGGTATCTATAAGTAATATTGAGCAACAAGGTCTTTTTTTTGGTCAAAGTACTATTCAAAATCCGTTCTTATTCTGGAATCAGTCCGTTTCAAGGGGTAGCGAATAACTGTCTACTGCTCGTGCAGGATTGAGTATTGTTGATGTTGTCGTTACCAACTCGGCTATAATCATAAAGAAAGCTCAAAGTAATCTTATAGCAACACGGTTTTTTTTTCACCATGCTGTTATTAGGTTCTTAGTACTTGTTAAAGATTTAAAACCAAAAGTTTTCGATGTTTTCAAAACATAAATCATGGGGCAACCAGAATATGTCATTTTCCCAACTTTGGTTCCGAACTGAAATGTTAGATCGAATTGTTCTTAAGAGATAAATATGTACAAAAGATAAGTTTATATGTAAACTGGATAGCAGTTTAGTCGATGTTTGAGTTTCAGCTGTAAGATTATACTATATAACACTTATTGAAGTGGAGATTTGGTATTGTTGCGAAGCCCGGCTTGGAGGGTGGCTGGAGGAAGGAGGATGGCTCGGGCGTATTGTGTAGCCATGGCTCGGACCAGTCTGAACACTGTTCAGACACCGAGCTGAAAACTACCAACAAAAAAATATCTATTGTCAAGCAAAACTTACGAATTTAAGGTGTTGTTTTCCAAATTTTGATGTTTTTTTTTGGTAAAGCTAAAAATTATAGTCCATTTTATTGGGCCAAAAAAGAGTTAGATAAACATGATACCTTGATTCATTTAATGGGCCAAATGATCCATTATGTTAGCCTTGCATATTACTCATGTCTATAAAGGGAAAGATTACAAAAGAATGAAACTCGTTTGCACGTTTAGGACCAACATTTTTAGCCATCTCTAATATGGACTTTTGGTCATCGTAAGATCTTGCGCGGATGCCGCGGATCTAGGTGGCCAAGCTAAAACTCGACAAGTAATCAAATTTTCACCAAGTCAGACATCTATAAGGCGTGTTTGGTCCTCATAAACTTTAACAAGAGTGTGCGGATTATCGTTCTCAATCCAATACCATCGAACCACCTATATCACAGGCATCCTCACAATAATTTGCGTAGAGCAGAAGCACGTATTTTAAAAACGCTAAATTTTGGTACCAAACATACACGACCAACATATCTTTGTCTATTGACCTAAACTTCTTTGTACTGTTTAAACAAACTTTCTCGATCGATCATTTTGAACCACCTATATCACAGGCGATCTAAACTGTACATATATTATTAGCTGACGATATTCTTAATATCATTGTAAGATGTTATGTACACTGTACAGTAATTGTTTTGTAAGAAAACATATTATGGAGTATAAAGTTTCTATTAATAGTTTAATGCCAACCGGATCCATCTCCAGGACCCGGCTTAGGCGATAAGCTATGGTCCTAGCAACCTGATTAGCCAAGAGTTGGGTCCGAACTCTAGTCGATCTCCAAGTGACGTCTTATGACCGGTTAACCGAACGTTTACGTTGAAAAATATACCACCGAAGCAAGTCACAGTTTCTATCAGACCAACATTTCTTTTGGGACCATTTATAAAACCAACGTATATCCAATCTATTTAAAACCACATGACGTATACGTCTCTTTAACTTAATATTAATCAAGACATATAAGTTTCCTTAGAATATGTAGTATATGTAATTTCATAATACTTCTTGACAAAAAAAACCATAATACATATGCTAAGGGTTTCAAATAAACAATACCAACCAGATCTAGTTTGTGTTGATCAAGTTTTATCATCTTCAAAATAAAAATAAACGCTTTTTGTATGTAAGATATATTAGCGAATAAATAGGCCCAAGCCCGTTTGTGGGTTTAAGGTATTAGGGTTTCATCATTATAAATAATGGTCATTAATAATGATGTAAATCTTATTAATCTATACTTCTATATAAATCATTTATAATGTGGGACCCATTAAAAATTAAGATAAGGAGGTGCAATATTGATCATTCATCTCATTTTTGGAAATCACATCATAAAGTGAAATGTGTCACCTTTTGATTAAAAAATCACTTTTATTTTCTGATTGAAATATCTTTTTATCTATTTAATTTTATTTTGATCTAATTTCACCATATTTTTTAACATTTTATGCTCTTTAATTCAACATTCATTTTGATATATTTTTATAATTTTTTTTTTACATTTTAATGGGTTTATTTTATATTGATTTATATTTTATTACAACTTTAATCTTAATTAAATATAAACTTGATACGTTAAAACTATATACTTTCGGAGAGAGTGTTGTCTTTTTACATGCGAGAATGATGATGTTAATATGGTGTTGCGGGAAAGTTACGGGAAACCCCAACGAACACATACATTTATGAAACGAAATTACTAAGCGAGTAGGAAATTACGTAAAAAGTTGAGTTAGTAAATTTTTTATTGCCGCCGCTATGCGCGAGTAACCAACTAGTCTTATTAATGACCATTATTTATAATGATGAAACCCTGTAGGTATAATCTTATTAATGACCATTATTTATAATGATGAAACTCTAATACCTTAAACCCACAAACGGGCTTGGGCTTATTTATTCACTAATAAGATATGGGCGCGGATTTGGTGCAAAAAAAAACTTAAAATGAGAAGGATATGCATTGACTTAAATTAAATGTATCTCTATCCAGTTAAATGCATCACAATTAGTTTCGAATATGATTTTGAAGTAAAAACTATGCAAAGTAATACTAATAACAAATTTTGACATGTAGAGGACGAACAATACAAAAGATTCGACTAACTTGATGAAATACATATAATATATGTATATGCATTTACTTTTAACTAAAATATATATTGCAGTGCATATATAAGATTAGAGATGCATCTAACTTAGGTCAATACGTCTCTAATCTGTTGTTATAATTATTTCTTATCTTTCTTTCTCTCTTCGTTCATTGTCCCCTGACAAAAAACACACAGTTTAGAAAATGTGCATTTATTAATGCTTTTTCTTTATTACTTTTTGATAGAATGACAGTTTTACCCCTAGCAAATTAATTAAAGTCTCTTTTAAAGTTTGTAATAATAATTTCAAACAACGATAATATAATAAACTTGATCAAAATTACTTATTTATTTTTAGTAATAGACAATTAAATTGAGACATCTCAAAAAAGAAACGTGAACAATAAAAATAAGATAGAGAGTATTTAAATTTTGTTCTCATTTAATTCTAAGTCTTTTAAGATATTTATAAAGTAAACATAAACGTTGCGGTTAGCATAAACAATGCTTGCAAGAATACTTTATTGATTAATAAAATCGAGACATAAACATCAACACATTAAAATAATAAAATTAGAGTAATTTGTAATTGTGGTTTGACTAAATTGCATACGCATTTTGTACACCTTAAAAATGCAGTAGCAGTTTATGAAATTTTTGGTTTGCAAGCAACTTCGAATATACAAGCACAATCCCTACGAGTACGATAATTGCATATTAAAGTTCTTCACAAAAACTCGCATGCACTTTCGAAGTTGCAAAAGTGTGTCGACAATTTATTTTTTCTGGGTAATCACGGTTTCAGATCCTTTAACTGATTAATACACGAGTTTTTTTTAGATTGACAATTTTTATCTATCTCACAATATTTAAACTACAAACTATCTCACATGTTCTAAATAAGACTTGAACCCACAACTATTTAGTTGAGAGTTTCACATACACACAAGGACTTTGCTACACGAGTTTTTAGTCTACCATCACCGGACTTAAACCGGGTAAAACCCACTCTTTTTCAAAAGGTTAGCGTGGCTAAACCACAACAACATATACACTAAAAAATTATAGCTATCTTGTAAAATTTTACTACCTTCGTTCTAAAATAAGTGTTCACTCAAGGCCGTCTTTGAGAGTGTGCGAAGTGGGCGACCGCACAGGGCCCCAAAATTTGTCCCGTTAATAATTCTATTCACGTGTACACATGTTTTTCTCCAAGAAAAAAATATTTGTATGAAAATATATCTAAAATGAGTAACAGGTTGAACATTTACATAGCTAATTCGCATTATATCTCATAAATTGTGACACTTTATATACAACATTAATTCTCGATATGCCTCATTATGTAATTTCGTAAAGAGCCCTCAAAATTTTCAAGAGTTTAAGACGCCCCTTGTTCACTTTCAGTAATTACATTCCCCACCAATAAATTATCATTTCTACCCAAAAAAATCTTTTCTCATTAGTCAAAATTCAAATTGAACGCTCATTTAAAAATATCCTAAAATAACAACGTAACCATTTGTTATTTGACGAAAAAATTAATATTTTAACTTTATTAAAGGCATAGTATATTATCAACTTGGCAAAAAAACAACCGACGACTATTTTTGGCTATACCAATATTTGTATGTATTTGCATAAGTTTTTAGACGTGTAACGTAATCGAATGCAAACTTTGTAAGTTTCGAATATAATTTGCAGGTATGGACGTAAAAATGTGTAATACGTCGATAAGCGTATTTCGCGTTTAAGGCCACATGTTTTGTAGAGTGCGTACGAAGTATTAAAGAGTTGTTTACACCTTATGATTACACATACAACCACGTTACCAAATATTTTATAAAAGAAACTACTATTGATTACGGCTATTGCTCAATGCTACTATTTACAACTATGTTTGCTGCTACCTCTCATAATTACTGTTATTTTTGTCAAACACACGCTTACACTTATTTGCAAGCTAATAAACGTGGTAAAACATATACTAAGGTTGTCTCAAAATAAGTGTACCGTTTCTTTTTGAAGTTAATCTTATTTAAATTTTACCTTATATATTTTTATTAATGTTAAATAATACTTGAAAAAGTTATACTAACAAAAATATATTTAAAACTCAATTTATTTATATATTTTGCATCAAGTATTATATAACATAAATAAAAATGTTTGATACCAAAGTTAAAAAAAAATTAAAAAGTTAAATTGAATGCTTATTTTAAAACGAATATAATAATTAAGTTGTGATATACGTAAAATTGTATAACCTCACATGCATACCGTACAAGTGTTTGATTAAAAATTAGGTACACGTACCCATGTGCCTGCCACCTAAGTTAGCACATGGCCTATATATCGAACGGGTGCTAATATTGGTGCCCCTGACCCGCTAAAAAATATTAAAAAGGTACAAAGATTTCTTATGTACCTCTCTTTTTACAGTGCAGCGCAGTTTTTTATCAGTTTATGTTCCGTAATTTTTGACAGTTTCATACTTTTGACATGTTAAACTTTATATTTTTCGTTACGTTTTTTCCGTGTCACGGTTTTATAACATATATAAAATTATAAAAATTAAAAAAAATTAAAAATCAAAAAACATGAGGGGTACTAATGGTTTTTTTAAGGGTATTTATATCATGAGCCGTATCGAACCAACCTCATGAATATCATCAATGCTACTAGCTTCTTTCCGTTGAATAATTATATCGCAACTAACCTAACTAAACTAGTATCAAAATATTAACTTTCGATAAACCTTGTTTAGGTGTATTTACTAAACATTGATATGTACACCATCGAATCATATTATTATAATTCATATGATACAACATCACATGTATAAGTTTGTGACGTGTACATCGCTTACTGTGATGTGCATATCGTATTATATTTATGGTTTATACTTTATACGACATGGTAAAACAAAGGGTTAATTACCTAAAAATGTATTATACTTATCACCTTTTGTCATTGTATGTAGACGACTATTTTTTTTGCCATTGTGTCGCTCAACTTTTGAATTCGTGCTATCGTGTGTATTCTGTGACTATTTCTGCATGTAAAATGACCATTTTACCTTTCAAAATTTTAAAAAATGAGGGTAAAATGGTCACAGAATACACACAATAGCACGAATTTAAAAGTTGAACGACACAATGGCAAAAAAAATAAATGTCTACATACAATGACAAAAATTGACAAATATAATATATTTTTAAGCAATTAACCCTAAAACAAATTAGTCATCCGACAGTTTTAAACTACCAATTTCAAGATTAACATGAGAAGAAAAGTAAGATTGTTAAGAGGACACGACGAAGCAAATTAAACCCGCATCACATGTATTATTTTTTATAGGGCAGACAATGATTGGTGCTGAAAAAACATTCGAAATCAAGATGTTTCCACCGATCTACACCTTTTTCGTGTGAACTATGATCGATCTAGTGTGTGAATCTTGTGGAGTATATTATATTTTTATTCTTTAAACTTTATCTTTTAAAGAAAAACGAAATTTATTTCATTTCTTTCTATTTATTCGTTTTCTAGTCTTTGCATGTTACTAGTTCCCACTCAAAAAAAGTGTTAATCTTATCTTTTTTATTTATCTCAAATTAAATATTAACTTTTAAATTACATTATTTAATATAATTATAAAGAAAAAAAACATATAATAAGTCAACAATTAAATTTGCAAACTTTCTGAAAACTGGTATTAAGGATTGAGATCCTTTAAACATAACAGTGGGGCCTCACTGAGGGACTCGGTTTACTTTATTTTTTTGAAAGAACTTTACCGGTAAAGTTCATATGAACTTTAGAGGATCTCAATCCTACTGTATTAAAAAGAACAATTGTTTTGTGATTAAATGTGTATGACTTTTTGGCAGAGAAAAAATCAACACTATTTCGTACGTGTCTTGTGTATGAATATTTATTTAGCCAGAGCTTTAAATATTTTTGCAGTAGTACTTTTATTTTTATTTTTATTTTGGTATTTATTTGCAATATTGACATTTAAATATTTTCCTTGAGAGTTACAAAACATTTTATTTTCTAGCTCAACAACTCCTTTTTTTAATTAAATATTATAATGCCAAAAGGTACAAAAGATTCCTTTTATACCCCATTTTTACAGTGCAACGCAGTTTTTTATTTGTTTATGTTCCGTAATTACTTTAGACAGATTCAATCATACTTTGACCTGCTAAAATCTTTCATTTTACGTTCCGTTTTTTTCCGTGTCACAGTTTTATAACATATACAATATTATAAAAATAAAAATAAACCGCAAAAACCCCGGAGAGGTACAAACGGTGTTTCAGTGGTACACATATCATAAGCCTTAAATATTATAGGAGGTTTTTAACTTCTGACTAAATCCAGTCAAATGACTCCAGACCCGAGAGATAAAATAATCTGATCATTAAATTCTAAAGTATTTGTAATTTTTATTTGGTACTAATATTGGTACTCTCTGACTCACTAAAAAGTCTAGTATTAAAAAAAACATGAAACTTTTTTTTTACCCTCTTTTCACAGTACAAAACAGTTTTTATCGGTTTCTGTTTTGTACTTTTTGACAATTTAATCTTTTGATTTGTCAAATTTTATATTTTTCTATCCGCACTTTCAGTTTCACAGTTTTATAATATAAACAAAATTAAAAATTAAAAAAAATTAGAAAACACAAAAACCAAAAGGTACTAATGATATTTTTTTGAAGAGGTCTTTATAACCTAACTCTTTTAATTTAGCTCACAAGTTAAATAGCGATGTCTATAGAAATTTATTTTAATATTTTAAATAACCATAAAAGATATTGTAATGTTAAAGACAATCTCATAACGTGTAAAGGCAAATTTTCATATGACTTTTTTGTGTAATAAGCCCCTGGAACGAAATAACTATCAAAGTAATATGGCGATGTACTTGTTTAAACTTGCCATTAGTTTATTAGGCCGTGTGTAACAAAGAGATGTTAAGGCTTCGGTTCCGTTGAAAATGTTTTTATTTTGAAAAGATTGAAAAATCTACGTTTGAGCAAATTGATTCATATTTTTTGATTTGATTCACAAGTAAACATCATTTAATAGTGAATCAAAGCTATAAATCACAAATTTGATTCACAAATCATTGCTAAAATCGAGTTATGGTAATGATTCCTTAAATTTGTATAGAAGATTCAGTATTTTACTTATATTGAAAAAACGAGAGATTTTTTAAACAATGAAATCGATTTTCTTTTTACACATTTTAAATTATAATCACATTAAAATTAGTTTTACGCTTAAAAAATTTGAATCAAAGTTAAAAATTTATCATTTTTTAAAAACATTCTCAATCTTCTCAAAATAAAAACTTTCTCAATCGATCCGGATTCGAGATGTTAATACCTTATATAAGGTTAACTAGAACATGTAGATTTAAGCAACATATCAAAAAATATACCTATAATTATGAATTACGGACATACAAAATCAGTAAATCAGGTGTAGCCAAAATTGTACAAAAACCAAGGTTATAAATAGCGTGAAGTCGTGACGTAGCGTCATAAAAAAAAAAAGCCAAGTCTCAAGCTTTAGTGTGAGCGTATGCGTCTAGCGTTTTAAAAGGCGTGACTATCAAAGCGTGCAAAAAATATTATTGAGTGTCAACTAGTATTTAGCTACTACAGGCATAAAATTGAGTTTATAACTTACTAAGGCACGAATCTCATGCAACCAAATCAAAATGACTGTAAATCAGCTCAAGTCCCCAATAAATATCAATAAAAATTCAAAAAAAAAATCTCTTAAAAGCTACAAAAAAACAGCGTCACGCCTTGACGCTAAGCGCGCTAAAATCACTCCTTATCACGCTTTATATTGCACAGTCACGCCTAAAGAGACGCCTTTGGCCCTGTTTCGCACGTGAAAGGACCCCCCTTTTAAAAAAAAAACGCTGACAGCGCTATAGCGCGTATTTAGAACCCCGACCAAAAACCCATTCATGGGGTTAAAAGTGTGGATAGTATTTAACCACGTCTACTATCCCTACTCCACTAATAAACAAATTCTAAATATCTGCTATTATTCACGATGGATTTTTTAGTAAATAACAATAAAAAACACTATAGTTTTTTATTCGATTTCACAGACTTTACCAAGAAGATAATTCTGCCAGCTTCGAATCGTTGTATTTATGAGGTATAACCTCACAGATTCCCATCTAGAAAGAAAACCCCTTGTAAAGGTGACACCTCTCGCAAGTAGCAACAACCTCTCTAAAAATACCCCTGATGCCCAACTGTTGATTAACAAGAATGGTTACATGATTATACAAAAATTTGAAGTAGTATCTCATTGGGAAGTTTTTTTTTTGAAGAAACAAAGTTTTATTAAGCCACATAGACAAAAACCAAAAAACAACAAACAACGGACTCTAAGATAGAGCATCGTAGAGAGAAACACCAAAACTAAAACAAAAGAACAAGAAACAAAAAAACTAAGGAAGCGGTGAAGATTTAAGTCACCGTGGTATTTCGGATCCAATTAATTCCATAGAAGATTTTTTCCTTGAAAGAAACGATTATAGGCCCAAAAAAAGAAACAATCTTTGCACCGAAGGAAAAATGTCCTCATGACGAATGGCATTTGCCTCGTGATCCGAAGACGCATGAAGAATTTTGTTTCTCCAATTCCAAACCTGCCAAATAAATGTCATACATATCGCATGAAAAAGTTTTTCAATTTCACCGACTTTCTCGATAAAACCCCGACCTTACAAAGTTCCCCTTTAGAGAATTTCCACTAAAACGGGTTAAAAACGAGGAACTTCCACCAAACTGATCCCTACTTACGCCATATAATTTTAATTTTGGAACAAGAGAGGAAACAATGGTGTTGAGATTCTTCATTTACGCCATAAAATAAGCAATCAGTCGAGGGTATTGACAGCCCACGACAAATCAAATTAGATCTAGTGGGGAGTCGGTTTAAAGCCAAACGCCAAACACAAACATTCACCTTACGTGGAACCCATGAATTCCAAGTGAAGGAATGATGGGGGTCATTGTTTGAAAACAATTTATCTTGAACTACCGAAAAGATTTAACTGAAAAAACACCCGAATTTTCGAGAGAACAAACCCATTTATCATCAAGATTAGACTCAAGAACAAGACCGTTAATGAGACTTACAAGAAGATCTAATTCACCAGATGCACGACCACTTCGGTGTCTTCTCCAATCCAACTAAGCGTGCCAAAAGCCATCTTTAAGCACCCATCTATCAGCCACCAAACAATCTTTATTTGTTTCAAGAGCATATAACCTGGGAAAATAATTTTTCAACGGCCTGTGGTTTTTTATCCAACAATCTGTCTAAAATTGAGTTTGATTTTCACTTAGCACTTTTCTTTCCATAAGATTATTATGAAATTGGTACCCATCTGCTCTAGATCAAAACAACTTCTAACAATATTTGCCTACGTACCAGGATTACGCACTTGACTTGTTGTCTGATCAAACCCGCCATTAACACCATGCAACTCGCCTATCACCCTTCTCCGTAGATGTAGGGTAGTTATCAATCAAGCTATTGTCGCGTTAAGTCAGCTTTATACTCTAACATTTCTTGAAGGACAAACACAAAAACACCCTCGCTGTTATAACCGGCGTTATAATTACACACGAATCCTAAATTTCACCATGAACAAACCCACCCACTCAACTTTTATAATAATAAAAAAACGAATAACATATGTTGCTAGCGTAACGAAATGACCTATAACATACTTAAAAACACCACCAACAGTGTAGTTGGCGGTGTTATAAGCCCAAAAAATACCCTATAACAAGTCTTTTAACGAAAATTTACCGTAGACAGTAAATATCCATTGGGTTAAACCCCGAGAACCCTTAGATCCGGCCCTTCATCTCATCATTTACTATAAAATATTAACCAAAGACATACATAAAAAACTTTCGACTCTACCGGTGACACCCCTCGCTATTTCTTCCCTTTTTCGGCTCTTCTACGCGTCATAGCACTTCAGTGTAACAAGGCCCGCGCAAGAGCAATCATTTCACGCCTGAAATATAAAACCACATAAGTCTGATCCGGACATGCATATGGCTAATGTTAAATGACTCTTTAGTCTCTACCAACTAATGTAATGATCAGATTTCACATTAGCAACACCACGGTCACTAACCATAAAACAATAGACAATATTGTTGATAACATTAAATAAACATAATACCATATTCAAATAGTATGTAACAACATGTTGTTAGAAAACTTCATATGATGACATTTGGTATCACAGTAAAAACCAATTATAAGACCAAGTATTATCGTCGTGAAACTCCTCACCTTCATTCAGCATTACATCCAAGGCAATGCATACCAACCCCTTACCAAACTGGTTGCTTGGTCACCCACTAAAACCAAAGATATCAAAATAAACTTTCTTTAGAGACATAACATACTCACGAAACACCACAACGCACACGACAACAAACCAAAAACAATTGGAATCTGTTTCGGTCTGATCAGACCACCGAACAGTGACAAAAAAAGTAGGCTCTTTACGCGTGATGGAAGACCTCCCACCATGATCTTGGGCTCTTGCGGCGCGTAGTGAAACTCCACTTGTCAGGTGTCAATCCACCGCGCCATACACAAAGACGGCCTACATGGGATGCACGGGTGAGGACGGGCTACACCTGACATTTTTGGTCATGAAGTGGAAAATAATTGTCAAAACTACTGTCTGTTCTTTCTGGCTTTGTGGCAAACCCCAAATATTTTGTTGCTAAAAACTTTCGTTTTTTTTAAACGGGTGTTAGTTTTGATTAGCCCCAAAAATTCTTATGTGCAACACTCTCTTGAAAATCCCGAGTCCGACCCTACGTCATACTGCTTAAACTAACAACTTTTTGTGAATATGTAAGGGTGTCCGATTTTCTTTTAGAAAATAATTCATTTTTTCAAAGTTAGATATATCATATAAACTTTTACATCGTATTTGTACCATACCCTACACGCTAGTGAGATTGGTCATTTATCGTAGTTGTCATTGTCTAATAATGTCTAATGTATGGCATTTTGGCATGGACATAGGATCCAAAACACAAAAATCAGACCATCGACGTGTGGTTTGCCCTTTAAATTGCATGGATCGTGCTTTTGATTAATGTAAACTTTAAAGGTTTAAGGTATAAAATTAACCCAACGCTTTTGTGTAATTTAAAGTCTTAAGTTAATATTTTGTGTATTCGCATTTTTATATATGGGTTATAGTTATCGGTAGACCCAGAAAGTTACAGACGAGTGGGTAAAGTTTGATAATTTATAACAACCACACTATGAATTGATTGGTAAGAGGGCAAATTACAAAAATAACTGGACCATAGCAAAGATTTCTTCAACCATAGCAAAGATTTCTTCAAGCTCATTACGTGACCTCAACAAACCAGGGATAATCTGAACAGACCTTCGACACATTGATGAATCAAATCATCGGAGGAAGTTGATACAGGTTGAACTCTGAAAATAAAATAAAAATGTGTAAATAAACGAACAAAAGGACTTGTTACATAATTTTCAAACCGGTCATTCTTACGAATGTAGGACAACCATAGAAACGACGACCATGTTTTCGATTAGTCCACAATGTTCTGATCACGGCTAGCAAACCACAATAACAACAAACCATTTTATTATGTGTATGTGTGTGTTTTACTTGCAAATCATTATTTATAATACAAAAAACGCTTTAGGGACCAATGGTGTGAGCCGAAAAAGACAAAAAAAAACTACAGTAAAAGTACCCATTCGAAATTATGAGTCAGGGACCAACGGTGAAATACGAAAATTTTGAAAGTACAAAAATGTCACAGTTGAAAAGTCAAATAGGAGTCAAAGTAATGCCGGTTACGTATAACGGGGCTCGAGTAACCCAATGGGCAGTAAAAATTCGACCTTAAGGATCAACGACATTAACCCCCGTTATATGGGAACTGAATATCCTAAACTCAAGGACGAACGATGTAATTTGCCAAAGATTCAAAGAACAATAATAAATCAAGTTACGTGTAAAACACGTTTCTTTTTCTTTTTTATCTTAGCCACTTGTGCTTGTACGTAGAAAACAACAAGACAGTATAAAGATTAGACATGATTGCAATTTACCATTGTGTTTAAGTGTCTATTTGTTAAACAAGTTTACATGTTTTGTTCAACTCTTTTCTATGCAAACATACAATTTTTATTTTGGTAATCGAGTGGTATTAAATATTTTGCTTAAATCTTGAAACATTGCATCCTTTATTCACGAAAAGATGTAAATTGGTGTGAACAATTTGTCTTTGGGTGTCTTTTATCATAAGTTGTTATTCATATCATGAGTTGTTATTCGTATCATAAGGAATAGCTTCGGAAACACTCTTGGCTCAGTGAAGAACCAATTAAAGTAGACAGGAGACGAGACTCAAACCCTTAACATTTTCTTCATAAAATATCTCTAATTGACTTTCAAAGGTGGTAATCAACTGAGCCAATGCCCTTTTGTCTCTCAATCTTGAAACATTATGAGTTTTAAATTTGCAATGAAACAAAAAAGAAGAAAAGAAATTACTGTTTTCGCCCTCAATTTATTTTTAAAGTTATTTTAAGTTAATTGTTTACTTTTAAAAATGGATAAATAATTTAAAGAATTACAATATTATTCTCATTTGAGTTTATTATAACAAATTTTAAATAAATTATAAATTAATTTAAAAGTAAAATTAATCTTTTTATAAAAAGTTAG
Source organism: Tanacetum coccineum (assembly GCA_026074375.1). Classification (NCBI taxonomy): domain Eukaryota; kingdom Viridiplantae; phylum Streptophyta; class Magnoliopsida; order Asterales; family Asteraceae; genus Tanacetum; species Tanacetum coccineum. Next base: position 14,183 of record BQNB010147823.1, read on the forward strand.
AAATAGAGAAATGTAATAATAATGTTTTTTCTTAAATTGTGTGTTTTTTATAATTGCATATACAATAAAGACATATTTTAAGGGATTTATGTTTTGTTAATTTCTTCTTTTTATAAACACCTGGATACGTAGTTCATAACTTCGTATATGTAATTTTTTTAAAACGACAATTTATTAACTCTCTCACAATATTACACCACAAATCTATTTCACATGTTTTAAGCAGGTAGTTCACCCGCAACCACTGGTTGAAGATCTTCTCACACAACATGAGATACCATTGAGACACGAGCTTTTGGTTTCATATATATACAGTTGCTAAAGAGATGTATTCAAAACTTTTATAATGACCTCATTCAATTAATTTATGTGGTGTGTTTGTTAAAAGTAGCATTAGCTGTGAGCAGCAGTCGTGAGCAGTATTCGTAACCAGTAGCCATAAGCAGTAGCAGTGAACAGTAGTTGTTACAGCTTACCACTGCTTTGTCACAACTTCTTAAACAAGCATTTAATAATTAGTTTATCTAAAAAATATCACATCTCACTGCTCATTTGTCAAACAACTAATAAAAATCAATTATAATTGAAGCACTAATCAATTACAACACAATCAAGACACCTACATGGCGATTTCACAAGACTCACCATCCCAAAAAGTTCACACTCTTGTGTCAAACATAGCCGTAATCAAAAATGCTCATTGCTTCGTAAGAAGAAGAAACTACAACTTTGACAAAACATATGGTGATAAACTGTTAACAATTCAACCTTAGAAGGAAATTTATACACGGTCATGTGAGTTAAATAAAGCAAAAGAATAAAATTTTTAGTGCTCAAATCTATGGAGTCTATCCGTAGTAAATTTTTCAAAGGAGCTAGTCCGACGGAGAATAAAATTTCTTGGATTGCGTGGGACAAGGTGTTAGCTTCGAAGAAGAAAGGGGGTCTTGGTATATCGAGCTTCTTCGCTCTTAATCGAGCTCTTCTCCTAAAATGGGTTTGGCGTTTCGTTTCTCAAGACGGTTCTTTATGGTACCAGGTTATTCAAGCAGTTCATGGAGATAAGATTGGTTCTCATTCTGTTCGGAAAGGGTCTATTTGGAGCTCGATTCTGAAAGAAGTTCAAATTCTTAAGTCTTCTGGTTTCGACTTTATGTCTTATTGTTCTAAACGAATTGGAGACGGACAATCTACTAGTTTCTGGAATGAAAAGTGGATAGATAAGTTGGCTGGTTCCCTTGATGCTTCTTTTCGTAGACCGGTTAGAGGAGGGGCGGAACAGGAGCAATTATCTGATTTAGGCTCGCTTTTGAATCCAGTGGGTCTCTCTTTGTCTAATGATCGTTGGTTTTATTCGCTCTCCAGCAGTGGTGCTTTTAATGTGAAAGATACTCGTCTTGCTATTGACGATTTGATCCTTCCCTCTTATTTCGAGCCAACAAGGTGGGTTAATTTAATTCCTATAAAGATTAATGTTTTCATGTGGCGTGCTCGTCGAGACGGTTTGCCTACTAGGCACAATCTGGTCCGAAAAGGAGTTAATTTGGAGTCCACTGATTGCCCCGTTTGTCAATTGGAAGAAGAGGATGTCTGTCATTTGTTATTTCGCTGTTCTCTTGCTCAGGAGGTTTTGCAACGTGTTTGTCGATGGTGGGAGATAGACTTCCAGAACTGGCTTTCTTTTTCAGATTGGGATGTTTGGTTCTTTTCTATTCGTCTTCCGGGTAAAGTTAAAAGTCTCTTGGAAGGAGTCTTCTACGTTGCTTGGTGGTATATTTGGGGTTTTCGGAATCTCTCCATAAATCAAAATACTCATTGCTCATAAGTCACCATCCCAAAAAGCTTCACACCTCTCCGTGTCAAACATAGCCGTAATCAAAATGATCATTGCTCGTAAGAAGAAGAACTACAACTTTGACAAACATATGGTGATAAACTGATAACAATCAAACCTTCGAAGAAATTTATAACACGTCACGTGAGTTAAATAAAGCAAAAGAATTAAATTTATTATGCTTTTAAATAACAAGATTGATTTTTTTTTTGAACAGAAATAACAAGATTGATAACTATTATATTAAAATGTAAATGTATTATACTTTCATCCATAATTTTATATGATTTGACTGAATTGCAAATTTATGTCCTTAGCTTTTTTAAAAGTAGACTTTGTCTATATATCGTTGATGTAGTCTTTAATTTAAAGT